>JAOTRH010205205.1:0-115139 GCA_034768845.1 Heliamphora exappendiculata | reverse complement strand
GTATATAACACAAATATTTATCTAACATAATATTTTTAATAGTCTAAATTAATGCTTACTTTCATTATTTATAAATACGAAAATAACTTAAAAGTGATATAATTTTAATATTTATTATGTTTTATAATGAATTAACATGGAATAATTCTAAAACCATCCTTTTATAAAATATTTAGAACTTAAATTAGTGTATAAATATAAAAAGAAAATAAGAGATAAAAATAAATAAAAATAATTATAAATTGGTATATATTCGGTATTATTTGTTACTAACGAGTACAAATTAATATTTTGAACAATATAAAAATAAATAATTATCAAACTAATTTTTTTTTAAAACACTATGTACGAACTTGTGTCAAGCCTTGTATCAAGCTATATGATCGATTCACAATTACAGGTTAATTAGGTAATCTTCTGAGACTTTAACTCCGATATGGTTCAAAATTTATAATATATTTTCTAACATGTATAATTATATATCATACTCAAAAATATTTTAAAATAATTTATATTGACAAAATATAAAAAATATTATTTTATTAGATCCAATAAAATATTTTATGATAAAAATTTTTAAAATAACTTTAGGTCAAATTAAAACTAATAAAACTAAAAATATATATATTAGACATTTTTATAAAAAAAAAAAAACTACAGTAAAAAAATTATTTAAACTATTTTTTTTCTTAGAATTTACTCTAACGCCAATGTAGAGAGAGAGAGAGAGAGAGAGAGAGAGAGAGATTTGGGCACGGAACCCACATGGGAGGGGAGAATATGCCACCTGTTTTCTGGGTTAAATTATTAATCTTATTTAACTTACACCCATATTTGGCTTATTTTGGTTTTTTTTATTAAATTTTTTATTATTTAATTATTCTATTATACTTTTTGATATTTTATTAAAATTTATTAAAAAAATAAAAAAAATTAATTAAAATATAAAAATATTCAATAAAGACAAAAATAAGTTAATAAATTAAAATAAATTTTCTTCCAACAACGTGTGGGTCTTCCAAAAATTTTTAAATAATTTTTTTTTATTTTTTTGAATTATATAAATGAGATGAATTGAGAAAATGAAAAAAAATAATTAAAAGATAAAATAATTTACTAAAAAACAAATAAGAAATATAAAATTTAATTTATTAACTTATTTTTGTTTTTATTGAGTTTTTTTATATTTTGATTAGTTTTTTATATATTTTTTTGATGAATTTCAATAAAATGTCAAAAAAATATAATAGAATAATTAAATGATAAAAAATTTAATACAAAAAAAGTAAATAAGTATTATCTCAAACGGAGCCTTGGGTGTGAGAGTGAGTGAACGGGCTGAGAGAGAAAGAGAGAAAGAGAAGCACCGAATAATTTCTCATTTTTCTGGGTTCAATTCGAGGAATCAATTCTGGGTATATGTAGAATTATTTTAACTTTTGCCTTACTTCAGCAACGCCGATGAAGATCAAGAGGTGGGACGCCGAGCTTGGCTCTGGCTCTGGCCAAATAAATCCGACCAAAGCACTGCAGCCCGGCCTCGTCTACGATCTCTCCACCAGCGACTACATCGGATTCCTCTGTAAGGAAGGCTACAACAGCACCACCATCCATCTTCTCACCGGCGGCAAGAAGCTCTACAACTGCTCTGCCTCTCCCCCCGCCGTTGGAACCGACGGCCTCAACTACCCCTCCTTCCACCTCCAACTCCAATACTGGAATTCCACCATCTCTGCCGTCTTCTATCGGACCGTCACCAACGTTGCAGGCAGAGGAAGATCCACATACAGAGCGATGGTGATCGGCTTGGCGAAAGGTCTGGATGTTAAGGTTATTCCGAATACGTTGTCGTTCGATCGGCAATGGCAGAAGAGGTCGTTCAAGGTGGTGGTGAAAGGGAGATTTGGGGAAAAGAAGGATCAGATTTTGTCAGGATTGTTAGAGTGGAGTGACTCTAAACACAATGTTACGAGTCCTATCCTTGTGTATCGGCCAACATTTTAGTAGAAATTTTTGTATTTTAGGAGGGGTGCCGCCGTGTCATGCCTACGTGGTACCTCAACCAACCCAATCTTGCCATGTGGACAATGTGCCTTACATTGTCTCCCCTCAGTTAAACGTTGTTATTTTTTATTTTTTATTTTTGTATAATTTCTCTCGTCTCATACATTGTTCTCTCTCTTCAGTGATTCTCTCTCTTAATAAACACTATTTTTTTTTTCTCTCTCTCTCTCTCCCTCTCTGTTCTTTTGGGTTTTTTTTTTCTCGTCTGTCGATCTTCTCACTTTAACTATGCTTCATTAACTTATTGGCTTTAATTTAGATTTTAAGTTTTTAATTTAAGTTTTCCTTTATTTCCATATAAAATTTTTGTTTCTATTTTTTTTTTTGGTGTTTGAGTGGTACTTAAATAAATATTTTTTAAAAATAAAAAATAAAAATTGTCGTCTTATAACTGCTGACGGTTACTGTCATCACCACCACCAAATAAATTTTATCCTCATTTATCAACTTAGGATTCTTGGCTAAAAACGTAAAAAAAATAACATAATCAATTTAATAAAAAAGCTAAAAACTTAAAAAGTTAAAAAATTAAATCAAAATATTAATGCTTAGAATACTCAATTTAAATGCCCACTATATTTTAAAATATAATAATATTTTTTACTTATAATTTACTACTATCAACTACATATATTTGTTATTTTTAGCTATATAGAATGGTAACTATCCAATTTAAACAAAATATAATGACTGTAAAAAATTTTATTCACTTGCTTCTAAATTAAAGTAATTTTATATTTTTTAGACATCGTGGAGAACATGAAAGAAGATGGTTAAAATAAAATTGTAGTAGCAATAATAATAATAATAATAATAATGATTATAACAATACTAATATAAAGTAGAAAAAAATATATATTTTTTTGTATATCGATCGGAAGGTAAATAAAGGCCGTTGTCTGCGAAATTATACGAGTATTTTTCGGTAGGTAATTTTTGATATTTATCAGTATCGATCGTTGACATGTTAGGTTTAAACTCTGTTTAGCTTATTAAGTAAGTTCTAAGAATTAAAAATAGTTTATTTCTATATTTTATATGTATAAATTTAGTTTTAAGTTTAATTTTGAAAATAATAGTTTAGCCTTTTGAAAAAAATAAGAAAAATCTTTTTAGGTTGATTTGTACGTATAAACAAAGCGAAGAGACAAGAACAAACAACTCACGAACAATCATGCAAGACAAGTGATTTTTACGTGAAAAACTCTAATAGGGTAAAAATCACAGAATTTATCCAACTTCGAAAGACTAGCAGTATAATCAAAATTTTGTTTACAAAAAACTCTTACAAAACTCAATTGAGTCCTCAATCTATTACTAGAAGTCTTCTTGCCGAATTTTCGTACACTAAATTCGTGCTCGTCTATCGTTGGAATCTACCTTCGGTCTTCTTCACTTGAGAATCCTCTTAAGTCTCGAATGCATTGTTGATTTCTCGAATGCGTTGTTGATTAAGTCTACTTGAAGAATCACCGTTCAGCTTCTATGATAGCATCTAATGATCTCCTAAGCTTTCTTCAAGACGTAGAACCCAAAAACTGCAATCACAATTCTGTTTCTCTCAATATACAAGAACCCGCCTAAAACAAAAATACTAATAATAAAAGTTCCTGCCTAACCCTAATACTAAACAAGAGATGTTTTTCGCCAAAATGACCAATTGAGTACTCTAATTACTGCTCGAGCGATACCATACTACTTGCAGTAACTTCTGCACAATTGAGACACCTGCAACCTGCATACTCATGAAGCACACTACCAAGGCAAATCGATTAAATCAAGAACATATATCGAATTGTCAAGAAATGCCAAAACACAAAAAAGAATAAATCGAATGCACGGGAAGAAAATTCCTAAAAATCTCTCCATTTTTGGCAATTTTATGACAAACAATCATGCAACCTCAATTGCACACCAACATAAACTCATAACCACAATCATAATAGGAATTGCAAATGAATATTCTCATCAAAGTAAACCATGCCCATCCGTTTATACATTACATACAAGAACAATAAGATAAACATCAACATAAGTCATAAACATGCATAAGCATCTATCATCATTAGAGTATCAGCAAAAAAATGTATTAGAGTTGTCATCAGTTATCATCCAAACCAATTGCTATCCAAAAAGATTCTCTCCCTGGTTGGCACAGAAGTTGCCAAAAAACAAATAGCCCAACGAAACAAAACAGGGCCTACAACTGACAAAAAGCTAAACATCAATAACTAAGAAGGTAAGCGAGAGAAGAAAGAGGAAAAGAACTCATTCTCCTCCTGGTACATCGCCTGAACATCCTCCAAGAGCGCCTGTTGCGCCGCATGCACATCGCGAACATCCACTTAGAGAAGGCTGATTTCCTCCTCGGTACGAGACAGCCGGCCTTGTGGAAACTCTCCCTTATGAAGGTCTGTGTCTAGATCTAAGCCAAGCTCAACATCCTCAGCTGTAGCTACTGCGCTCGAGAAAGTACATGTCACATATTTGGGTTTGGGAATGTTCGAGTCACTTTGCTTAGCTTGGTTTTTTGAGATGGGCTTGGGTAGAGGTTGAAATTGGTTAATAAGATCACCAGACTCAAATTCAGGAACCTTGAGAGACTGGAGGATACAAGTGATAAGATAGCCGAACGAAAGCCCAAAAATAGCCTTACCGCCAACAATATGGGTCATGGCTATGTAGATGAGAAGGCTCATATCGACAACCTTGCGGTTGGAAATAACCCACATAAGATACCCCTAATGTTGGGAAATCTCAGAGGTATGGCCTGTGAGATCAATATTGGCACAAATGATTAAATTGAGAAGACGAAACTCAAGTGTCAAATCACATTGAGGAAGAAGAGCACCAGCAAACCAGGTCCGAGCCTGGCCGCAAAGAGCAGAAGCAATGGGACCATTATCAAAAGAATCATGGGGAAAAGATGAGGGACGAGGAAAATCAAGTGTGAGAGGACGAGGGCAAAAATTGAGCCAAAAAGCTATCACATCAGGAGTGATAGTGATATTAACCTCTCGCACGTAAGTCTTATAGACTTCATAGTCATTCTTTTTCTCCACCAAATTACTATAAAATTCTTGAACAAGAGAGAGATTAACAGATTGGGTTGAATTAAAGGATGGTAGGGGACTCCATCGGTAACCTAAGAAGGCAGAAATAATAGAGTTATCAGAGAAATCACTCAAGACAACATTGCGTTCAATTTTGACCGAGCGTGATTCGAATGACTGCTGGAACTTAATCTGGGCATTCCTATCCTTGAACCTACGATGTGGGTCATGAAAGGGACCAAGAGTTGTGCATTTGACCCGCTTAAATGCCATGGAAACAAAAAGAACCAATCTAGGGTTAGATGGAAACAAGGCAACACAGACGCAACATGAGGGTACGAGGGAACCACACACAATAAAACAAGAAACACAATGAGCATAAAGAACTATAGCCTAGGTGTAATCATGAGAATGTAGCTATACATGGATATATATATATATATACCTCCACAAAGGTACCGTAACAAAATAAAAAGAAAAAAATTAGAAATATATATATATAATAAAACAATTGTGAAAAATATCTACTACATATTTTACATCAATGGTGGAAGTGCCTTTAGGTACGGGTCAATCCCTAATTTATTTATAATACAAATTAAAAGTATACATCTATATAATAAAATAAGAGTAAAAAATGTCTCCTACATATTTTACGTCAATGGTGGAAGTGCCTTTAGACACAGGTCAATCCCTAGTGTGTGTGTGTGTATATATATATATATATATATAGAGAGAGAGAGAGAGAGAAGAAAAGAAACCGGAAACAAGGAAGGAGGAACTTACCACGAAGAGTAAAGCTCGAAGGGGATGATTTCTAAAAATCCAAGCTTGAGAGACGATGAACCAAAAACCCTAGGTTGGAAGCAGAGTCGCTATACTCGAGAGAGAGAAAAGGGTAAGAGAAGAAGATGAAAAACAAAAACCCTTGGGCGTGAATATAAAACCCGAAGAACACATAGACCACTTGCTCGGTCTGTTAACCGCTCGAGCAATTAAGCATGTCGTGCAAAGGTGCAAAGCAAAGAATGAGAAATCGAGAGGTGTGAAAGATCGCTTGACGGACCTCTCAAGCAATCTATCGAGCTGTGATGCAAAACACACTATTTTGGGACAAAGAACAAGAAACAAAGGTGTCAAAAAGACCGCTAGATAAACCACGCGAGCAGTCTGTCGTGCGATGATGCACAACTTGCAGTTCAGGAGCAGAGACAGAAAAATAGAAAGGTCGAGAGGATCGCTTGAGGGATCACTCAAGCGGTTAGTCGAGCGGTTAGTCATTTGAGATTTTCGACACTTAGAGGAAAAAAAAAGCCTGACACAAAAGCAACCCTTCTCAAAGCCAACCAAGACATATAAACCAGACACGACACAAACAAAGAAATAACACAAAAAACAAGACACTTTTGACAGGGTGAGGAGAAACAAAAAAGTTAAGCAAAAGAACACCTATTGGAGCGAAGAAAACTTGTACGGTTGCATCAATCTCAAACATAGGGACCCAACTTTCTCAACCAAATTTCAGGAAGAAACCAGCATATATGCTATGAATAACATTGAGAGTGAATTCTATATGCAACAGTGAGTATGTGTCATTAAGTGAACACGAATGCCAAGTTTTATCAAATTCAGAGGCAAAAGAAATCTGAGTTACTTAAATATGTCAGAAGATCAGAAAACACATGAACTCAAACCGTTTTTTACCAAAGATACTTTTGGATAAACTTCCCCTTAATCATGGACTGTGAGGAAGAACAAAGAAAAAAATTGATATTGAGACCACTGGCGGCTGCCACACTAAGACAACCGAGAAAGCAAGGTCTGCTTACGTAGCCATTTCTAGGGGAAAACATATCAAGATTCATACAACCAAAAGCGATTTTCACACTAATACGCATGAAAAGGCATGGTGCACGTAGGTAGCCATTTCCTTAGATATGTTTGAACATTTTGGCTCATTTTTCGAAGTGGCTCCACACTAGTACACACAAAAAATGAAAGGTCTACATACGTAGCCATTTTCTCTAAATAACCAGCAACAAAAACATAAGTCCAAGATTCAGAAGGAGTTATATCCTAAAGTTCATATTGGAGACCTCAACATAGGTCATTTCATGCAGTCTCAGGTCAACTGATACATAAAGAAACTCATGTCACATTTTGAATCTGAAAAATGACAAACCTGACTTCTTGATTCAAGATAAGAGTGTACATAATATAATCCTATCAGAATGCATTTCATTGGCTATATGACGTGACCATCACCAAAAACTAATTAAGGCAGAGGATTACATACGATGAAAGCCAAAAATAATCACAATAATTTTAACGCAAACAAACTGGTATTAACTACTTAACTAATAGATGAACATACCAGATGAGTTTGTTTGACCTAAAGACCTAAAAAGTAGTTTAATTCGCCTATTAAGCTCATCTCATATTCATTGCTCATTTAAGTGAAAAATTCTTTCATCAATGAGTCATCAGTAGACTCGAAAACTATGTCATCACAATAAATTTGAACTACTAGAATGCCATGGTTCTAGGTATAAATGAACAAAGTTCTGTCATCGTCACCCCAAGAAAATTCTTTCTCTAACAGAAACGAGCCCAACCTATCATACCAAGCTCTGGGAGCCTGTTTAGCCCATAAAGAGCTTTCCTAAGTTTCATGACATGAATAAGTTAGGACGGGTCGACAAACCTTTTAGGTTGTTCAACATATGTTTCTTCTTTAAGGTTACCATTCAAGAATGCACTCTTAACATCCATTTGGAACAGTTTGATATGAAGCTTAGATTCAATAGCAAAAAGTATTCTAATGGATTCAAGACGTGCAACCAGGGTAAACATCTCGTTAAAATCAATTTTCTCAACCTGAGTGTAACCCTGTGCTACAAGTCTAGCCTTGTTCCTAACCATTTCACCAAATTCATTTGTTTTATTCTTGAATATTCATTTGTTTCTAATGGCATTTTTATCAGAGGGTCGAGGGACTAGTTCCCACATATTATTTCTAGCAAATTATTTTAGTTCCCCATGCATGGCATTAGTTCAACATTCATTAAATAAGGCATCATTGATATTTTTTGGCTCAATTATAGACACATAGCGCATAAATGTTACCTCATCTCGCATTTGTCGCCGAGTCCGCATCATGTAAGTGACTTCACCAAGGACTTGACTTACTGGATGGTTGAGCTTCACCCTTGCTGAGGGATCTAGTTCTTTCTGTTGAGATCCCTTGGATTCTGACCCTTGTGGCTAAGAACTCTATTTCACCTTGGTGGGGTTCTTTTCAACCGTTGCTTTATCTTTTTCTTGCTTATCCTGACTTTCTAATTCTTTGGCTTCCTATTCATCACTGAATTCACCTGAAATAAGAACATCATTATCAGCACGTGTAATAGATGGTTCATCATCAATGACAACATTTATGGATTCCTTAACAGTAGATGTTCATTTGTTAAAAACTCGATATGCTCTACTATTTGTGAAATAGCCTAAAAAGATTCTCTCTTCACTTCAGAAGTCAAACTTACCCAACTATTCCTTATCCCAAAAAATGTAACATTTACTCCTAAAAATCCAAAAGTACTTTACATTCGATTTTGTACCTTTCCACAGTTCATGGGAGTGCGAAGAGTCCCCAGTCTCATGTAGGCACGATTAATGGTATAGCATGCGGTATGCACAACTTCTGCCCAAAAGTGTTAGGGTAAATTCTTGTCATGCAACATCAAACAAGCCATTTCTTGAATGATTTAATTTTTTCTTTTAGCTATCCCATTTTGATGTGAAGTTTTAGGGATAGAGAATTCATAATGGATACCCAAAGAATCACACATAGATGCAAAATCAGAGTTTTTAAACTCTTTTCCATGATCAGACCTAATGCGAATAACAGAATTAGAAAACTAAGATTTCTCATTATGAATCTTAAGAACAAGATTTTTTAAGATATCAAAAGTTTCAGACTTTTCTTTTAAAAACTTTGCCCAAGTGAAACGAGAAAAATCATCAACAGTTACAAAAATGTATTTTTTTCTTTCCTAAGTTTGCTCTCCTAGTCGGTCCCATCAGGTCTATGTGAATCAGCTCTAGGGGAGCTTTAGTGCCTAAGGTATCAGTTTTCTTATGAGGAACTCTGGTCTGTTTACCTATTTGACATTTCACCACAGACGCAGTTCAATGGGCTATCCAACTTGGGAACTCTCCTAATCAACTCTTTGTTGGCAATTTTAGCGGTTCAATGGCCTACCCAACTTGGGAACTCCCCTAATCAGCTACCCAACTTGGGAACTCCCCTAATCAACTCTTTATTGGCAATTTTAACGGTTCAATGAGCTACCCAACTTGGGAACTCCCTTAATCAACTCTTTATTGGCAATTTTAGATAAATCCTTATAATTGACATGACCAAGTCTCCGATGCCACAATTCAGCATCATTGATCTTGATAAAATTACAGGTTTCAACATTTAAAGGAACAATGCCATAACAATTATCTGATGTTCCTAACACCATGCATAACTGTTTTACCTTTTTTATTCAAAATAATGCAGTCATTTTTTGAAAAATGCACCTCATGATGAGTGTCACACATCTGACTTATGCTTAAAAGATTTGCTTTCAACCCGTCAACTAAAAGGACATTCTCTAACTTGGGAAGTCTTGGGGAAGAAATAGAACCCTTCCCAATAATTTTAGTAGAGTTACCATCACCAAACGTTACCATTTCACCATTATAAGACTCAAGAGTAGCAAATAAGGATCTGTCACCAGATATATGACAAGAGCACTCACTATCCAAATACCACATGTGTGAGCTTTGAGCTCTCATAGCGGTCTAAATCATATAAACTTTTAAACCTCTAAACCGAACCCAGACCTTTCTAGTTTGCACAGAAGCCGACTCTCTAGGATGTATTGTAGGTCTCTTAGGTTGTGAGGGTGTGTCTGACTTAACCTGATAATTCATATGAAGCATGCCATGCAACATAAAGTAGTGAGGTCTAACATGACCTCTTATACCACATTAATGACAAATGGGCACAAAACTCTTATTAGACATGGACATGCGATGTAACATCTTACAGTAAGGATGGATGTGACCCAATCTGCCACAATGATGACAGGTAGGAGGAGAGTTGAACTTTCTTACCTTGCCACGTTGTATGGTGGCCTTACATGTCGTTCTTTTTCCTCTTGACTTCACTTGGGTGAAGTTCTCTTCTTTACTCCCTTTGGGACTCACCCCTTCAACCTGCTTGGCTTTCACAAAAGTCAGGGATGCGGGTGTCTGAAATGATTGAGTTGCTTTTTGTTTTCCTGTAACTTGCTTTGAAGTACTAGCAAATCCCAAGCCAGCTCTGTCACTTGCTGCTTTTTGAACCCCGAGTAATCCATCCAATACAAGTGAACCTACATTTCAATGCTTGAGAGTAGCACTAGTATTATTCAATTGATTTTCAAGTTCAATTATTCAACTCTCTAACTTAGACATTCTAGAAGATTTATCATCATTCAACATCAAGAATCTTTTCTTATCTTGTTTACAATTTTCCATATTAATGCACAAGATACTCATTTCATTTTTCAAATTTTCTTCTTTTACTTGAGCCATCATAAGCTCTTGCACGAGTTTTTCTTTCTCACATTCACTTGTTTTAAGTTGAAAACAAGTTTTGCACATTTTTTGATCAAAACATAACTCTCTTTGTATAGCTTATCATAAGCTACTTGGAGAGTGTCATTATCTTCCCCTTCGACGCCTTTCACATTTGGTTCTTCCTTCTCACCTTTACTCATCGTCTCATCGATATTAGTTTCTCCAGACTCTTCGTGAATAAAAGCAACAAAAGCTATAAGATTACCATCATCATACTGGTCATCAATTTCGTCACTCAACTCGGGTTCACTTTCATCATCCCAAGTTATAGTAAATACTTTTTGCTTCTTCTTTATCTTGTTAGGACATTTCTGAGCAATGTGCCCAAATCTTTTGCATTCATAACATTGCAGAGGGCTAGGATTTTGAGATTTTTATCCCTTTTTGTCAAAGAATTTCGGTCCATTCCTAGATTTTTTGTTTCCAAATTGCTTCTGTGATTTTTTTGTCCTGATTAGGCTTCTTATTCTTTTGAAACTTTTTAACGAACATAGCCATCATCTCAGGATTGAATTCATCATCAGAATCACTTGCAAACCCTTGATCTGAGGTGAAACCTAAATTTTTTGAAGTCTTATGATTTTAAAATTTTAACTCGTAAGTTTGCAAGTTTTCAATCAAACTTTCAACTGTAATAGAATCAATATCTTTACTTTCCTATCTTTACTTTCCTCTATTGCAGTGACTTTTGATTGGAAGCTTTTGGGGAAAGATCTCAAGAATTTTTGTACAATTTTAGAGTTATGGATCTTTTCACGAAGATTAAAAGAAGTATTAACAATGTCGTCAAACTTCTCGTCTTCTTTCATACGCAGGGTTTCAAAACTAGTTGTAAGACGTTAAAGTTTGGAGATTTTTACAGTTTGAGTTCCTTCGTGAGTGACTTGATGAATTTTCCACGCTTCTTTAGCTAACTCACTGGTACTTATTCTACGAAACTCTTCCTGTGTGATTCCACTAAAAATAGCATTCATAGTTTTACTATTCCACCCAGCACTATCAAAACTTGTCTTTTCTCATTTAGCTGACAGCATACGGATAATCTCACCATCAACGACCATAGTCGAGTAAGCATAACCTTCAGTGACAGCTATCCAAACCCTCTCATCTATAGACTTAAAAAAAGTCCTCGTTCTAACTTTTCATAATGGGTACTTAGACCTATCAAGAAGTGGGGGTCTACCGGTGAAAGCACCTTCTTTCAGATAATTCATTTGTGTAAATCAAAAAAAAAATAGAATTAACAAGAATTCTTCTTTGATACCAATTGAAAAAATGGTTTAGCCTTTCAAAAACAAAAAAAAACCTTTTCAATTTGATTTGCACGTATAGACAAAGCAAAGAAACAAGAACAAACAACCCACAAACAATCACGTAAGACAAGCGATTTTTACGTGAAAAATCCCAATATAGTAAAAATCACGGGACTTATCCAAGTGCGAAAAACTAGCACTATAATCAAAATTTTGGTTACAAAAAACTCTTATAAAACCCAGTTGAATTCTTAACCTATTTTTAGAAATCTTCTTTCCAAATTCTCGTACACCAAATTCGTGCTTGTCTGCTGTCGGAATCCACCTTCAATTTTCTTCACTTGAGAATCCTCTCATGTCTCGAATGCGTTGTTGATTAAGTCTGCCTGAAGAATCACCGTTCAGCTTCTATGATCGCATCTAATGATCTCCTAAGTTTTCTTCAAGTCGTAGAACCCAAAAACTGCAGTCACAATTTTGTTTCTCTCAACATACAAGAACCTACCTAAAACAAAAAAAAACTAATAATCAATGCAGCTTTCTAACCCTAATACTAAACAAGAGATGTTTTCTGCCAAAACGACTAATCGAGCGGTCTAATCACCGCTCCAGCGGTGCAATTCTACTTGCAATAGCTTCTGCACAATTGAGACACCTGCAACCTGCATACTCATAAAGCACACTATCAAGGCAAATCGATTAAATCAATAACATATATCAAATTGTCAAGAATTGTCAAAATACGAGAAAGAATAAATCGAATGCACGGGAAGAAAATGCTTAACAATTTTAATTAAATAATAAACATAAAACATTAATAGAGAATGGGTGTTAAAAAGATAAGTTTAACTAATTATTATGATAAATTTATGCTAAGCATTATCTTAAAATAATGAATAAAAATAAAAAAAACCACGCCCTAGCGTTTCCCCTCCTTTCTTCTGTGCGCCTCCCCACATTCCCAGCGCCCCCTTTCCCTTGTTTTTATCTCTTTCTCTTCCTTTTCTGCTCTTCCTCCAACAGCCATCCCTTTTATACGGTAAAATTTTCTTCTTCTATCTTTTTCCATTGAAAGTTCATGAAATTCTTTATTTATTTATTTATTTTTTCTTGAAATTTATTCTATAAAATCTTAGATTTTTATGGTTAAGCCTTGTTTGTAGGTGTTTGGGAGTGATTAATTCTCTTTATTAGAATTATAGGGCTTCTACATCATTTTTCCACCATTATTGAATCTTTAAGCCTTTTTAGGGTTTTTTAAACTTTTTTCCTTCAAGCCATCAAGGTAGGGGTTTTTGTCTATTTTTTTCTTACAAATGAGATGTGTGATTGTGGTTAATATTTTCATTATTGTTAAATTGGTGTTTTTGCATGAAATTGAATTACTTGGACTTTAATTATTATTATTTGTTTCATGCCATAATTACTTTAAATGTGTGAAATTTCATATATGCTATTTTTTTTTTCAAATATATGGTTGAATGCAGAAAATTTGAATTGAGTATATTTTTTGTTCGAATATTTTGAATTGGTGGAAAAGATAAGTTGTTTATTTTTTTTGAAAGAAAATGTATAAGACACCTAGGGGCGTTTCGTAACATTTACAGTTTTCTATTTTTTGTTTACAAAAAATAAAAAACATGTTTTGTTTATTTTTATAAAAAATAAAAAATAAAAACATGTTTGGCATATAAATGTTTGAAAAGTGTTAGTTGGAGGTTGTGGATGAATACAACAGTCTGAGGTGGTGGTCGGAGGTGTTATCTGGTGATGATAGTAAGAGGTAGAGATGGTGGTCGAAAATGGTGGTCGGAGGCTGTCATCGGAGCGGGTGGTCTGCAGTGGTGGCCGGATGGTGATGACCAAGGGTGTTAGCCGGAGATGATAGCAAGATGTAGCGATGGTGGTCGGATGTAGTAGTTGGAGATGGTGATTTGAGGTGTTAACTGGAAAGATAATAAGAAGCAGCAATAGTGGTCAAATGTGGTGGATAAAAGCCGACACGATGGTCGGAGGTGGTGACCGAAGGGGGTGGCCGAATGTGGTAGTGGAAGGCGGTGGTCGAAGGCAGTAGCCGGATGTAATAGTCGGAGGTGGTGAAAAAAATAGATACAATCAAAACGTGTTTACAAAACAAGTGAAAACACATTTTTCTGTTTCAAAAAATATTGTAAATTTTAAAAACTGTTTACAGTTTCTTGAAAACAAAATTAATTATCAAATATGTTTTTGTTTAAAGTTTTCAAAAAATTTTAAAACAAAAACAGAAAATAGAAAACATAAACGTTACCAACCAGGCCCTTCATGAAAAGTGAAACAGTTTTCAGAATGGCTTTAAGGAATTTATGGTTGACACCTAAGTAATAAGTTAGACGGGTTGATTTACGAGTTCTAGACTTATTGCACAGATGGCTTTCTATACTCGGGAGATTAGTGTCTCAAAATAGGATGTCACAACTCACTAGTGCAATGGAATGCCTATGTGGGTTAGTTAACGATTGCACTGCCACTTGGGCAAACATGCCTGGTAGTAAGGGATAATTATCTACTCTCTTACGCGTGCCATACTCTTCATAGGCAGTTAAATTTGAATTGATTGAAAGTTTTAATGGAAAAAGATTGAAATTTGTTAAAGATTTGTAGATATAATGAAATGGGATATTATATATGTTCATTTTATTTTTATTCCAATTGGCATATATTTCATCTATCTCTTCATATTTACATTTGTTGATTATTAATAAACACTGACCCCTTTGATTTTTTTATGTGTTTGGACATTTCAGGTCTTACTGTACTTCATGATTAACTGTACATCTAGAGATTTTTTAGAGAATTATTTAAATATTACTTTCGTGGTTACGGTAGTGGTTTAATGATTGTTTATTCTATTTCTTTTGGTAAAGATTATAAGGAAAATTTTTATTTTATTTTTTTTTATCATAATGGTAGTTTAGATTAAAGTATTTGAAGGATTTCTTTTGGTATTTCGGTATGTTGGTTAATGTTATTAATTGGAACTAATGAAAATTTTAAATATATGCATGAGAAGTTAGGATGCATAGTATGTGATTTAGTATTGAGCTGTGGTTTCGTTGTTGAGATCCGGGCTGAGCCTGTATATATAATGTTGCATACATTTATTATAGATTATTTTATAAATAATTAATAGCGTTGGATTATCCGAAAGACATGAGTAACTTTGCCAAAAAATTTCAAAAATTAAACACTTAGAATTTTTTTCTAAAAGTTTGGGGAATAACAATATGGTATCAGAACTCTATGTTCCAATACCTAATAACTGTTCGAAGTGGCTATGCCATACTTGGCCTTACTACGTGATTTTGTAGAGTGTGAGTTGGGTATATGCTTACTCGTTATATGCTCTTGTGCTTACGCGAATTATATGTTTATCTACAATGTGTTAGTTGTTATATTTTGAACTTAAGTATAGAGTTGAACTTAAGGAATATTATACGTCGAAGCAACTAACTTGAAAATTCGATTGGAAAACACGTCTGATCAACGTGAGTTCTAATGAGAGGTTTAAGAGAGTTCTTGGGCTGGATAATAATTTTTTATTTCTATTAACTTGTTCTTTATGCATAATTGGTTAGTGTTTTTGTTTGGTAAGGAGATAAAGAAAAATAAGAAGAAGATTGCTTGAATAACGATTGGAAAAAAGTTTGCTTGAATCATGATTGCATGAAAACTCTTGAAAGATTATACATATGGAGATTTTTTAGAAGTCTATATAGGAGTTTTTATATTTACCTGGAATTACTAAGGGGGAGATTGTTAGGAAATTAATTATTGGCCCCGCTTGGGTGACCTTGCTTATTTTCTTATTGGCTTATAAGCCAAAAAATAAGCCACGTCGTTTGGGTAACCAAATAAGTTAAAAATAAAAAAATAAAAAAATAAAAAAATAAGCAAATAAGCTCGTTTATGTAGCCAAATAAACAAATAAGCTGGCTAATAAGCAAATAAGTAAATAAGCCACAAGCCACCCAAACAAACTTGCTTAAATGGGATTTGACTTATTTGTTAATAAGCAAATAAGCCAATAAACAAATAAACAAGGTCCACCCAAATGGAGCCATTATTTTGTGATAATTTAATTTTCATATTTTCTTATGGCAATTCAGTTAGTATAGTGGTTGTAAAACTCTTAATGAGTTTAGAAGTCACGTGGTTGGATAACCCTAGGATTTCTAATTTGTTTGGGTTTCCTAGTTGATTTATGATTAAAGTGGTTAGAATGATTGTCTTGTTAAAGTCTCATAATTGACTTAGGAACTTTAAAGTTATTAGGAGTCCTCTTTAATTGAAAGTCCTTATAACTCAAGAAGGCTGAAGTACAAGTATAAAAGCTACAGGTACAAGCCAATAAAGTAGGTTCGCGCAAGAGCAGTTCTGACAGAACATTATCCCCAGTGATTGCTAGTCTTTCAAGCCTATAAATAAGACCCTAGGTTAGCCACGAAAAATAACTTCCGTATTTCAATATTTAAATTTTTACAAAGTTGATCAAATATTCGTTTCTAGTTTCAAAATTACAAAGATTGTTGATGTCTAAACATATAAGGCGTTCTAAGTTTATTGACAGAGGATTCCGTTGGCGTGAATGTATTGTGAAGTCAATACTTGTTAATCTTCAAGAATTCGTTGTTGCGGTGATCAAGTGGAGAATGGTATACGTGGATTCGACAAGCAAACTTAAGACGTTTGGATTGAGAATTCAGTTGAAATCTGTAAGTTGTGTCTTGTAACTATTTGATTGATAGTGCTTGATTACTTGAATTTAGATTAGTCTCGTGGTTTTTTACCCGAGTTGGGTTTTGCACATAAAAAAATCTTCTGTGTTGAATTTGTATATTTGATTATTTATTTCTTGCATTCCACGACATAAAATGGATTAAAAACGTAAAAAATAATATTTATCAAATAATTAAAACAATATATATATATGATTTTGTTTAAAATTTATTTTTATTTTTAGTGAACTATTTTCAGTATTTGTCAAACTACTAGATTTTTTCAAATTCTCTCATTTAAATAAGCTGATTTTTTTTATTTACAGAAAACAAAATAAAAAAGATACAAAAATAAGCCATTAAACTAGATTTTATGTTGTTTATTAGTCTTTAGTTAATTTGCTTTCATCTTTTGATCATTTGTTTTAAAAAAAAATTATCGAATTTTAAATATCAACCGTTAGGTATCGCATCAACCAATAAATAACGGAATTTGGAATCTCTGATACCACTATGTATCGGCCAATACTATTGGATATTGTTGGGATTTTAGGATATAAATCTCCAAAATACAATTGGTTGAAGTGAAAAACCCGCATGGGTTAACGATCTACACAAAGCAAATAACGGTAGAACAAGAACAACAATATACTTGGTTCGGCTAAATGTTTACCTCAACGGGAGAATAAGCAATTCACTATTCACGAATATAAAATAAAAGTTTCACTCTCAACCTCACAATCTCTGTGTATGACCACAAATTGAGCCTATGTTTGGACCAATTTTTTTTGTACGCTTTTTAACTTTTTTGTTTTTTTGTAAAAAAATGTAGATATAAAAATATGTAAAAAAAGCTAATTAAGACCAAACAAGTAAGCTTTTTCTAGAAGTTTTTAAGCAAAAAAACTCCCAAAAAAACTTGTCCAAACATAAGCTGAATCTCTTTCTATATCTCTATACTTTCTTTACCCTCCTAATCTAAGTCTCTCAAGAGAAGAGAATATACGTTCTCGAGTTTCTAGACATAAAACCCTTATACGGTTATAAAACTAGGTCAAAAACTTTGCAGCCCTAGCTACGCAAAAAATTACTGTTGTGCCTAGACCGCTCGATCCGTCAAAACAAAGTCTCAGTTTCTCTACAGTCTGCAGAGGTTCAAGAACTTTTTTTCCTCCTTTTTTCACCATTCTAATGTTGTCTGAACTTCTTACCAAATATAGATATCATAATTCGAGACACTAACCCAACAAATATTGACCGATACATAACTTTATGACCGATAACATACGCATTCCAATTTTCAATGTTGCAATTTAGAATCGTGTTTTTTTCGATCATTGTTACAAATTGCTCTTAATTATTTTCTCTAATAGTGAGAAGATAGCGAAAGAATCGAAGATATATAGCTATTCAATGGGTTTTAATGGATTTGCGGCGAGGTTGTTGCCTCATGAAGCAAGAAAATTATCGAGTACGTAAAAATTATGTTTGGAAGAATGACTTTTGTTTTATTTTATTTTATTTTATTTTATAAATTTTTTTTGTTATTTATTCAAATTATTAGATCGGATTTACATTATAGAATATAGCTAATGCACTATTTAGGTTATCTAAAAAGAAAATTTATTTTATATATAAAAAATTAGCTTTTAAGCTATAGCATTTGATTTATCTAGAAATTCAATTTATTTTTTTATTTTTTTATTTTTTTTTAAAAAAAGTAAATACATATCCCAAACACACTAATTTTATATTGAGTAAAATAATTACAATATCCTAAATAAAAAAGTTAACCATACTCTCAACAATGAAAACAAATAATGCTAATATTTCAAATACTATTTCTTAAAAGCAAAAAAAATAAGAGCATATTAAAATTTTAACAAAAAGGAAAGAAGAAAAAATGTACCTTAAAAAAATAATCCCTAAGACTTTAACTTCTTTTTTCAAAAAAAAATCTAAATTTTTTAGGTATCCCTAACAGGGACTAAGTAAGCGAGCAAGGAGCTCGTGTCGTGCGGGGACATATTGGAATGAGAAATAAAATGGAATGTATCTAATTGTACTTCTTTTTATTCTTCTCAGGAGTTGAAAAAATAAAGTGAAAAATAAAGTTTTGCCTTTTAGAAATCAAAAACCTTTTGATCTGATTTGCGAAAATAGATTAAACAGAAAAATAACCAAACAAAAACATGACAATCACACACAAGAGACATGCGATTTTTATGTGAAAAACCCTAACATGAAAAAAACCACGAGACTTATTCAAGTCTGAGAACGTAAGCACTATCAATAGTATTGGTTACAAGAAAATTTTACAATACCCAGTTGAATTCTCAACCTATTGCAACTCATCTTCTTACCGAATCCTAGTGCACCAACTCCGTACTCACTTGTTATCGGAATCCTCATACGGACTTCTTCACTTGAGAATCCTCTCAAATATAGGATGAGTTGTTGATCTTGATGACTTAGACGATGATCTCGGATGCTTCAGAATTGCATAAGTTCGTCAAGTCTTAGAGTTCTCTCACACAATCTCTCAATCAAAACCTTCACCCATTAATCAATCTAAAAGCATTATCCATATAAAGTTACCGAAACCTAATATACCCAAAAAGGCTGCCAATCCCAAATTGAAGTATAAATCCCCGAGATAGACTGATCGAGCGGTCTTTAAACCAATCAAGCGGCCATGCCTGCAACCAGCATCTAAACTTTAATTGAATATTCCTGCACATAGAGATTCATACTTTTCCAAGAACAATGTCCATTATATCATAGATCTAATACCCCGACCCTTCACATGGCAACGATATTGTCCGCTTTAGGCAAAAGCCCTCACTGTTTTGTTCTTCCCAGGGGGTCACCCAACCTTGCATTGCACTAGCGTAAGCACGCTTAATTGCGGAGTTCTGTTAGAGTCTTTACCACTTGAAAAAAGACTTCGTTGAATGTAAGGGTCTAAGGTTTTACCTTTATAACCTAGGAACTCCCTCTCCCCTTCCGATCTGAGAAACCAGGATATTACAATTCACCCCCCTTAGGGCAGCACGTCCCCGTGCAGTAGCCTGCCAACTTCGGTAGCCAGCCAGTCCTTATCGACTTGCCAACTCTATAGCCCGGACACGTGTCACGCGAGAGGGCAGGGGCCCACACTCGGAGGTGAGGAGAGTCGGCTCTGATACCATCTGTAACACCCCGACCGTTCACATGGTAATGATATTGTCCGCTTTGAGCAAAATTAATCACAATTTTGTTCTTCCCAGGGTGTCACCCATCCTTGCATTACTTCTGCCCAAACACGCTTAACTGCAGAATTCTACTAAGGTCTCTACCACCTGGGAAAAGGCCACATTTAATGTAAAGGTCCAAGATTTTCCTTTTATAGCTCAGAAACTCCCTCTCCCTTTCGATGTGGGATACCAAGATATCACAATCATCCCCCTTAGGGCAGCACGTCCCCGTGAAGTAGCCTGACACTCCGATAGCCTGCCAGTCCTTACCGACCCGCCCACGTGTCACGTGAAACGGCAGGGGCCCACACTCAGAGGTGAGGAGAGATGGCTCGGAGACCATCTGTAACACCCCGGCCCTTCACATGGAACCGATATTATCTACTTTGGGCAAAAATCCTCATGATTTTATTCTTCTCAAGGAGTAGAGACCCTAGCAGAACTCCGCAATTAAGCGTGCTTGGGCGGGAGCAATACAAGGATGGGTGCTACCACCTTAGAAAAGGGCTCGTTGAATGTCCTTGGTCCAAGATTTTTTTTATAGCCTAGGAACTCCCTCTCTTTTTTTCGATGTGGGATACTAGGATATCACAATCCACTCCCTTCAGGGCTGCACGTTCCCGGGTAGTAGCCTGCCAGCTCCGGTAGCCTGCTAGTCTTTACCAACCCGCCCACTCAATAGTCCGCCCACATGTCGCGCGAGATGGCAGGGGCCCACACTCGGTGGTGAGGAGAGTCGGCTCTGATACCATCTATAACACCCCGATCCTTCTCGTGGTAACAATATTATCCGCTTTGGGTAAAGCCCTCACAATTTTGTTCTTCCCATGGGGTCACTCATCCTTGCATTACTTCCATCCAAGCACGCTTAACTGCGAAGTTCTTTTAGGATCTCTACCACCTAGGAAAATGCCTCGTTGAATGTAACGGTCCAAGATTTTTTCTTTATAGCCTAGGAACTCCCTCTTCTTTTTCGATGTGGGATACCAAGATATCACAATCTACCCTCCTTAGGGTTGCACGTCCCCGTGCAGTAGCTTGCCAGCTCCGGTAACTTGGCAATCCTTATCGACCCGCCCACTCAATAGCCCGCCCCATGTCACGCGAAATAGTAGGGGCCCACACTCGGAGGTGAGAGGAGTGGATTCTGGTACCATCTGTAACACCCTGCCCTTCTCATGACAACGATATTGTCCGCTTTGGACAAAACCCTCAGGGTTTTATTTTTCCCAGGGGGTCACCCATCTTTACATTACTTCTGTCCAAGGACGCTTAACTTCGAAGTTATATTAGGGTCTCTACCACCTGGGAAAAACCCTCATTGAATGTAAGGGTCTAAGGTTTTTTTTTATACCCTAGGAACTTCCTCTCGTTTTTCGATGCGGGATACCAGGATATTACAATTATCTGTAACACCCTGACCCTTTATATGACAACGATATTGTCCACTTTGGGCAAAAGCCCTCACGGTTTTGTTCTTCCAATGTGGTCACCCATCTTTGAATTGCACCCGTCCAAACACGCTTAACTGCGGAGTTCTGTTACGGTCTCTACCACCTAGAAAAAGGCTTTATTGAATGTAAGAGTCCAAGGTTTTTTATTTTATAGCCCAAGAACTCCCTCTCCCTTTCTGATGTGGGATACCATAATATCACAATTCACTCCCTTAGGGCTGCACGTCCCCGTGCAGTAGCCTGCCAGCTCCGATAGCCTGCCAATCCTTATCGACCCGCCCAGTCTATAGCCAGCCCATGTGTTATGCGACATGGTAGGAGCCCACACTCGGAGGTGAGGAGAGTCAGCTCTAATACCATCTGTAACACCTCGACCCTTTATATGGCAACGATATTGTCTATTTTAGGAAAAACCCTCACGATTTTGTTCTTCCCAAGGGGTCACCTATCCTTGCATTGCATCTGTTCAACCACATTTAACTGTTAAGTTCTGTTAGGGTCTTTACCATCTAAGAAAAAATCTCGTTAAATGTAAAGGTTCAAAATTTTTTCTTTATAGCCTATGAACTCTCTCTTCCTTTTCGATGTGCCATACCAAGATATTACAATTATCTGAAACACTCCGACACTTCACATAAAAACAATATTGCCCGCTTAAGGCAAAAGCCCTCACGATTTTGTTCCTCCTAGGGGGTCACCCATTCTTGAATTGCTCCCACCCAAGCACGGTTAACTGTGGAGTTCTGCTAGGGTCTCTACCACAAGAAAAAAGGCCTTGTTGAATGTAAGGGTTTAAGGTTTTTCATTTATAGCTCAGGAACTCCTTCTCCCTTTTAGATGTAGGATACCAGGATATCACAATCCACACCCCTTAGGGCTGTACGTCCCCGTGCAGTAGCCTGCCAGCTCCGGTAGCCTACCAATCCTTATCAACCCGCCCATGTGCTACGCGAGACGATAGGGGCCCACACTCGGAGGTGAGGAGAGTTGGCTCTGAAACAATCTGTAACACCCCGACCCTTTAAATGGCAACAATATTATCCATTTTGGGAAAAATCCTCACGATTTTATTCTTCCCAGGTGGTAGAGACCATTGTAGAGCTCCGCAATTAAGCGTGCTTGGGCTGGAGCAATGTAAGGATGGATGACACCCTAAAAAGAAAAAAATAGTGAGGGTTTTGTCCAAAGCGGGCAATATCAATGCCACGAAAAGGGTCGGGGAGTTACAGATGGTATTAGAGCCGACTCTCCTCACCTCCGAGTGTGGGCTCCTACCGTCTCACGAGACACATGAGCGGACTATTGAGTGGGCGGATCGATAAGGACTAGGAGGCTACTGCATGGGGACGTGCAGCCCTATGGGGGTAGATAGTAACATCCTAGTATCTCACATCGAAAAAGAAGAGCGAGTTCCTGGGCTATGAAGTAAAAACCTTAAACCCTTACAATCAACGAGGCATTTTTTCAGGTAGTAGAAACCCTGGCAGAACTCCATAGTTAAGCATGCTTAGACAGAATCAATACAAGGATGGGTGATCCCTGGGAAGAACAAAATCATGAGAACTTTTGCCTAAAGCGGACAATATCATTTCCATGTGAAGGGTCCGGGTGTCACAGATGGTATCAAGCCGACTCTCTTCACCTCCGAGTGCGGGCCCCTACCATCTTCCGTGACATGTGGGCGGGCTATAGAGTGGGCAGGTGGATAAGGGCTGGCAGGCTACGAGAGTTGGCAGGCTATTGCACGAGGACGTGCAACCCTATGGGGGAAGATTGTAATATCCTGGTATCCCACATCGAAAAAGTAGAGAGAGTTCCTAGGCTATAAAAGAAAAATCTTAGACCCTTACATTCAATGAGACCTTTTTTCATGTGGTGGAGACCCTAGCAGAACTCCGCTGTTAAGTATGCTCGGACGAGAGCAATGCAAGGATGGGTGACCCCTTGGGAAGAACAAAATCGTGAAGGCTTTTGTCCAAAGTAGACAATATCATTGCGATGTGAAGGGTTGGGGTGCTACAGATGGTATCGGAGCCGACTCTCCTCACCTTCGAGTGTTGGACCCTACCATCTCGCGTGACACGTGGGCGGGATATAGAGGGGGAAGGTCGATAAGGACTTGAAGGCTACCAGAACTAGCAGGCTACTGCACAGGGACTGGCTGGCTACTTCACGGGGGCGTGCAGCCCTAAGAGAGGTAGATTGTGATATCCTGTTATCCCACATAGAAAAAGAGAGGGAGTTCCTAGGCTATAAAAGAAAAAATCTTAGATCCATACATTCACCGAGGCCTTCTTCCACATGACAGAGACCCTAGCAAAACTCCGCAGTTAAACGTGCTAGGGCAGGAGCAATGCAAGAATGGGTGACCCTTGGGAAGAATAAAATCGTGAGGGCTTTTACCCAAAGCATATAATATCGTTGTGATGTGAAGGGTTAGGGTGCTACATATGGTATCAGAGCCGACTCTCCTCACCTCCGTATGTGGGTCCCTGCCGTCCCGTGTGACACTTGGGTCAGCTACTAAGTGGGCGGGTCGATAAAAACTTGCAGGCAACCGGAGCTCGCAGGCTACTGCATGGGGACGTGCAGCCCTGAGGGGGGTGGATTGTGATATCTTGGTATCCCACATCGAAAAGGGAGAGGGAGTTTCTGAGATATATGGAAAAACTCTTGAACACTAATATTCAACGAGGCCTTCTCCCAAGTGGTAAAGATCCTAGCAGAACTCCGCAGTTAAACCTGCTTACGCAGGAGCAATGCAAGGATCTGTAACACTCCGACCTTTCACATGGCAACGATATTGTCCGTTTTGGACAAAGCCTTCACAGTTTTGTTCTTCCTAATGGGTCACCCATCCTTGCATTGCTCTAACGTAAGAACGTTTAACTGCGGAGTTCTGTTAAGGTTTCTACCACCTGAAAAAATGCCTCATTGAATGTAATGGTCAAAGATTTTTCCATTATAGCCTAGAAACTCTCTCTCCCATTTCAATGTGTGATACTAAGATATTACATTCCACCCCCTTAGGGCAGCGCGTCCTCGCGTAGTTGCCTGTCAGTTTCGGTAGTCTGCCAGTCCTAATCGACCCGCCGACTCTATAGTCCACCCACATGTCACGCAAGACGACAGGGGCCCACACTTGGAGGTGAGGAGAGTCAACACTGTTACCCTTTGTAACACCCCGACCCTTCACATGGCAATGATATTGTCCGCTTTTGGAAAAAGCCCTCACGATTTTGTTCTTTCTAGGGGGTCACCCATCCTTGCATTGTTCCAGCCTAAGCACGCATAACTACAGACTTCTGCTAGGGTTTCTACCACCTGAAAAAAGGTTTCGTTGATTGTAAGGATCCAAGATTTTTCCTTTATAACCCAGGAACTCTCTTTCTCTTTTCGATGTGGGATACCAAGATATCACAATCACACCCTTAGGGTTGTACATCCCCGTGCAGTAGCCTGCCAGCTCCGGTAACCTGCCAGTCCTTATCGACCCGCCCACTCAGTAACCCATCCATGTGTTACGCGAGACGGCAGGGTTCTACACTCGGAGGTAAGGAGAGTCGGCTCTGATACCATCTGTAACACCCCGACCCTTCACATGGCAATGATATTTTTTGCAATAGGCAAAGCCCTCACGATTTTGTTCTTCCCATGGGGTTACCCATCCTTGAATTGCTCTAGCGTATACACGTTTAACTATGGAGTTCTGCTAGGGTCTTTACCACATGGAAAAAGGCCTCGTTGAATATAAGGGTTCAAGACTTTTCCTTTAGAGTCCAGGAACTCTCTCTCTCTTTCCGATGTGGGAAACCAAGATATCACAATCCACCCCCTTAGGGCTGCACGTCCCCGTCCAGTAGCCTGCCAATCCTTATTGACCCGCCCACTCAGTAGCCCGTCCACGAGTCACGCGAGACGGTAGCGGCTCACACTCGGAGGTGAGGAGAGTCATCTCTGTTACCATCTATAGCACCCCAACCCTTCACATCGCAATGATATTGTCCGCGTTTGGCGAAAGTCCTCACGATTTTGTTCTTCCCAAGGGTCACCTATCCTTGCATTGCTCCTGCCCAAGTACGCTTAACTGCTGAGTTCTGCTATAATCTCTATCACCTGGAAAAATGCCACGTTGAATGTAAGGGTCCATGTTTTTTCTTTTATAGCCTAGGAACTCCCTCTCCCTTTTCGATGTGGCATACCAGGATATTACAATTTTTGTAACACCCCGTCCCTTCACATGGCAACGATATTGTTCGCTCCGCTTTGGTTAAAACCCTCATGGTTTTGTTCTTCCTAGGGGGTCACCCATCCTTACATTGCTCCCGCCGAAGCACGCTTAACTTCAGAGTTCTGCTAGAGTCTCTACCACCTGGAAAAGGCCTCTTTGAATGTTAGGGTCCAAGATTTTTTTCTTTTATAGCCCAGGATTTCCCTCTTCCTTTCCGTTGTGGGATACGAAGATATTACAATCCACCCCCCTTAGGACCGCACGTCCCCGAGCAGTAGCCAACCAGGTCTAGTAGCCTGTTAGTCCTTATCAACCCGTCCACTCTATAGCCGGCCTACGTGTCACGCGAGACGACAGGGACCCACACTCGGAGGTGAGGAGAATTAGCTCTGATATCATCTGCAACACCCCGACCATTCACATGGCAACGATATTATCCGCTTCAGGAAAAACCCTCACGGTTTTGTTCGTTCCCGGGAGTCACCCATCCTTGCATTGCTACCTCCCAAGCACGCTTAATTGCGGAGTTCGACTAGGGTTTCTACAACTTGGGAAAAGGTCTCGTTTAATCTAAGAGTCCAAGATTTTTTCTTTATAGACCTGGAACTCCCTTTCCCTTTCCGATGTGGGATGCCACGATATTACAATTCACCCCTCTTAGGGCTGCACATCCCCATGCAGTAGCCTGCTAGTCCTTATCAACCCGCCCACTCTATAACCCGCCCACTCTATAGCCCGCCCACGTGTCACGCGAGACGGTAGAGGCCCACACTCAGAGGTAAGGAGAGTCAGCTCTGATACCATCTGTAACACCCCGACCCTTTTCATGGCAACAATATTATCCGATTTGAGTAAAGCTCTCACGTTTTTGGTCTTTCCATGGGGTCACCCATCTTTACATTGCTTCCGTCTAAGCACACTTAACTGTAAAATTATGTTAGGGTCTCTACCACTTGAGAAAATGCCTCATTGAATGTAAAGGTCCAAGATTTTTTCCTTATTGCCCAGGAACTCTCTCTCCCTTTCCAATGTGGGATACCAGGATATCACAATCCACTCCCTTAGGGCTCCACGTTCCCGTGCAGTAGCCTGCCAGCTCTGGTAGCCTGCCAATCCTTATCGACCCGCCCACTCAATAGCCCACCCACGTGTCAAGCGAAACAGTTGGGGCCCACACTCGGAGGTGAGGAAAGTCGGATCTAATACCATCTGTAACACCCCGACCCTTCTCATGGCAACGATATTGTCCACTTTTGGCAAAGTCCTCATAGTTTTGTTCTTCCCATGGGGTTACCCATCCTTGCATTGCTTCCGTCCAAGCACGCTTAACTGCGATGTTCTGCTAGAGTCTCTACCACTTGAGAAAATACCTCATTGAATATAAGAGTCTAAGACTTTTTCTTTATAGCCCAAGAACTCCTTCTCCTTTTTCGATGTGGTATACCAGGATATCACAATAAAATCTTTCAAAGTTCATTAGCACAGTTAGTGTGAATTTAGTGATATCTGAACTCTTAATTATGTCACAGTGTTAGAATGATATATATGAAACGGTTAGTCAGAATTCAATAGGGAGCGACCCCACATTTTATACGATAAACATGATCATTCCTTATAGCCACTTGGCCGTGGCCTCCACCCTTATTGTCTCGTTTCGCTGGTACGCTTATCGTCCCCCAGCATCTAGGACGCCGTTTGACCCATCATTCTTCCATGCATCGTTTTTATTTGTTTCTATTTTTCATCATTCATTTTTATTTTCAATATTCATTTCTCATTCATTTTCATCAGTCGTTTCATTCATTAACAATGTAACATATCAAGCATCCACGTGAAATAAAAATTAGTTTATATATCAAAAACTCACCTAATCTAACCGAACTTATTCAATTGATTGGTGTCCAAAATTCCAAATCTAAATAAAACATAAAGAAATAACATTTCAGTTCTTATTTTTATATATTTTAAAAGGTTTCTCAAATTTCATCATACTCTTGTATTTTGTTCTCCTAGTATGATATTCTTGTTATTAACATCATTTTGCACTACCTTTAAATATTTGATGCGTCACAGCAATATATATACCTTTATAATTATAAAAGTTATTAATATAACGTAGATTTTACTTCCTTATCTTCACACTACGTAATATAATATTATTTCTTAAAATCAATAAGTATTAAAAACAATTGGTAACTATCATTATAAAAAATTAGTAACATGTATCATAAAATTCTAAATATAAAATATTTATCTTAAGTTTAAACTAATTTGGAGCTTGTTTAAATTTGATTTCCATAAAAGCTAATTGAACGTACAAATCATGGAAGAATACTCAAAGTTCAATGAATTTGGAACATTGTCAATAGATTAATTTATTTCAAAATGTACCTCCATAGCAACTAATAAAATTAAAGTATAATCAATACTGACATATAAATCCAAATACTTATTACAAAAATTTTAAATACAGCATTGACAGAAATAAAAAAATTAGATATAAATTCAAACTCCTTATCCCAACAGCTGACTTCTTCATATAATCGTGCGTCACCTGAAATGTTTCAACATTCATTAGCACAGCTAGTGTGAATTCAATGATATCTGAACTCTTAATTATTACACAGTATTAGAATGATATATACATTAAACGGCTAGCCAGAATTTGTTAGGGAGCGACCCCACATTTTATACGGTGGACATAATTATTCCTTATAGCCACCTGATCGTGGCCCCCACCCTTATTGCCTCGCCTCGCTGATACGTTTATCGTCCTCCAGCGGCCAGAACGCTGTTTAACCCATCATTCTTTCATGTATCATTTTCATTCGTTTTCATTTTTCATCATTCTTTTTCATTTTCATCATTCGTTTTCATTCTTTAATAATATAACATATCAGGCATCTATGTGAAATAAAAACTAGTTCAGATATCAGAGGCTCACCTGAACTAACAGAAACTTAATTCAATTTGTTTAGAAACTCCAAATCTAGAATAGGCAACAAATACTACTTTTAGAAATTAAAGTTCACATATTTGTCTTAATTTTTCTTACTTTAAGAGTGACTAAAATAAAATTATAGTTTAACATTTTCATAAATACTCAATCTTTTTAACTTAAATTCATTATTATTATTATTATTATATATATAATAACATGAATCATTAAAGATATACCTAATATTTAACTTTATTTTTCATAATATGTAAAAATATAAATTTTGGCTTTAAAATTCGGTTTTATTTCCTAAAACTAGTTAAATTCGTAACAAGAAAGTATATTAATTTTAAATAAAACATTTCTTAATGTTAATTGCATAAAATATTTTATATTTATAACATATAAAATTGCATACACACTTTTTATTAAAAAAAAGTATCTTTTAAAATAACTATTTCCTATTAAATAATAGGATTGTTTCTGTAAAGTATTGATTAACAACATATATAGTTTAATTATTTTCTTTTTCATAACTTAACAAAATCTAATTTTATTATTATTATTATTATTTTTATAATAACACACATCACCTAAACTACAATCCAACAAAAGAACTTAACCAAAGAAAACAAAACAACAGAAAACATGCCTGTTTATTTTAGTTTAAACTTTAAATTTTTCTTTATATAATCTTATTCTTATTCTAGAATATTTACATTAATATGTTCAAGTTTCTACCATAATATTAATTTATTCACATAATAATAAAACAATATTTTTAGCATAACTTTTTGATTTTATTCTATATATATTATATATATATTTAAGCTAAAAAGGAATATAAACCAACAAAACACCCAAACATAACCCAACAGAACAACCCATCAACAGAACTAAAACCCAAGCAACCCGTGCTCAGGCCACGCACGCCGTGCGTGTCTGTGGCAATATCCGTTTCGATTTTTCGACTTAATTTTAGGATGTGCATTCGGACAATTCGAGTATCAATTTTGATCGCCGTTCACAATTACGCGTAGGCAGCAGTGAGGTGATCCTAACAAAATTTACGACATTTGAAACAGAGGTATGGGATAATAGCTATCATGGTCCAAAATTGGCCAAAAAAATTATTTTTTTATACATAAAATCATAAAATGATACTTTATGGTTCGGGTTTGCTAAAACAGTTTTCTAGCGATCGACACCGTTTACTGGTGGTGCTAGGTCGTCAAAAGGCTAGACCTAAGGGTATCAAGTGAAGGTGGCATGGGTGATATTAGAACCAGTGCGCAACAATAATATGAAATTTTTGCGTACAAAAATGTATGGGACTAAACGAGCCATATGGGGGGTTTTCGAAGGTGCAGAGGCACCGGTGGTGGTCGCTGGTGGCCTCTGGTGGTGCTGGTTGTGTCTGATCCAGTCATGGCAGAACAAAAACAATGATAAAGAAAAGATAACGGGTGAGAGAAAACTCACCGCGAAAGAGGGGGAGAGAGAGAGAGAGAGAGAGTCACCACGGGAGAGAGTAGACGGTGGTTGATCGGCGTTGGGGTCACCGGTGACAGTAGATGGCGGCGTCGGAGATGACTGACGGTGTGGGGATGGGGTGCCAAGGTGAGCGGGCTGAGCTACTATTCTTTCTTTTTTCTTTTTTTATTCTTGTAACCCTCAATCCTTTCACACTAAAGCAACCAAGCCTATTCTTATGTGTGTGTATATACTGAATAGGAACCTAACGAGATCTTTTTTCATGTGGTAGAAATTTTAGAAAAATTTTGCAGTTAAGTATGTTTATGCGGGAGCAATGCAAAATTGAGTGACTGTGGTATCTTGAATTAAATAAAATAAATAAATAATTAGAATAATAATAGCGCTAATAAATTGTCGGTTACAACCGTTACATACATAAATATATTACTTAATTAAAAGATTTTGTGCGAAAATAATGATGCTGGGATAAGGAGTTTGAATTTATATATAGTAATGAAAAGTTAACTGTTGCCATAAGGAGTTTGAAAAATAATATATATAAATTATTATGTATATATACTAGTATATATATATATATATACATATTTATTCATGACTATATTTGTTTTCGTATTAAATTTTTTATTTATTTATTATTATTATATATTTTTTTAAATGAGTATTATAATTGTTGAATTTAATTATAACGGTCGTAACCGACATCTCATTAATAACATTATTATCATATTATTAATTTAATTTAATTAATTATATTAATATTTTTCTTCAGACATCACAATTTGGGGTATAGCTACGACTAATTTTGGGAGGCTAGGGTTTGATTAGTTTTGGGAGAGAGGGAGCAAGTTTTGGAAGGCTAGGGTTTGATAAGTTCCCGCCTAATTAATACTAAGTAGTTTTAGTTTTCAGATTTTTAGTTTGGTTGATAAGCATTTGCGATAGAGCTCTTGCCGACGCGACAAAGGTTTTTTTGCGACCAATGTTTTTGTGACAGCCAATTTACCATCGTAAATAATTAATTTTTTCTTTTTTGAGTCGGCCATGTTTGCCGTCGCAAAAAATAATCTTTTTGTGTCGGCTATTTAGTTATTTGCGTCGGCTACAATTGCCGTCTAAAAAAAAAAACGTTTTGCGTTGAAAAATTAGCTGACGCAAATTCGTTGAGGCAAAAGATACTTTTGCGTCGGCAAACTAGCCGAAGCAAAAAATCTCGATGCAAAAAGTTATTTTTCTAGTAGTGTGAGTGGGGTATCATGGAGTCTTCCAGAAGACTTGAAAAAAAAAAAGAAAAAAAAAAGAAAGCAACATAAACAGAGAGACTTGAAGGTCCCTCCCCTACCCGTGTGCCTAGTATCTTCTTCTTCATTCTAGGTTTCTTTTTTTCTTAGTTTCTTTTTTTTTTTGGTAATTAAGTGTAATATAAAAGAAAAAAAGTGTACATGTTTCAAGGGGTATACCCCAGGTAATTACATTAGTACCATGTAGGAAGAAAGCTTTCTATAGCCAAGATAACCCTGGAAACATCCAACGTCCTAAGAAAAACAAAGATGACCCAACCCCCCGCTTAAAAGTGAGGGATACTAGCTAATAGAACACGTTTCACGGACAACCTGCAAGGAAAGGCAAAACCACTAAGAGAGAAAAAACAACACTAATATAACTAATTACCCAAAAAAAACACTAATATAACATAACCAACCGTCATTGGGAAACACCAGCAGCCAAAAGACGGCAAAACATGGCTCCCCAAAACTCCTCAAAACCCCAATCAAAGAATTGTAATATAGCTGAGAAGACGTCACAACCCTGGCAGCTAAGGAGGTTGGAGAAAGTTGGTTCTCAAACCACGGCGCTAAGGTGCGAGAGAAAGGCCAGCCCTAAGGAAAAACCCCAGCTCGAAATCAGAAGGCCAGCACCTAACCAAAATCGCAGCTAGGCCCACCTGCACACCCTAACCAACGTAACCTATACAGTTGAGGAAATGAGCACCTCCCAGCCCATACGATAGCTCAACCAATATGAGCTATTGAGGAACATCATAATCATTATTTATCTCATATGAACATAAGAACTAGCTTCCTGAGCTAGAACCTTAAACAATATAACAAGCATTAGAGAACACCATCATCCGAAAGTAACAGCCGAGTCCATAACCTACCAAAGTAAGCTTAGCATCATAGTTAAACCATGTTCTCTTGAGTGAGAAGAGAACGCTCTCCTGGAGGGAAGGAGGGAAAGATAGACACCTAGCTCACAACGGAAGGCAATAAGAAGACCAAGACAACCGGCTTGCATGGCCCCCCAATACTTCTCTGAAGTCCAATTAAGAACTTCAATATAGATGAGAAGGCCTCAACACCCAAGCAGCTCAGGAGGTTAGGAAAAACTGGATCACGACCACGGCACTAAGGTGCAAGAGACAAGACAGCCCTAAGGAAAACCTCAGCTCGGAAACATAAGGCCAGCACCTAACCAAATTCGTCGTCGGGTTCATCTCCCCACCTTAGCCAACATAGCCTAAACAGATGAGAAAAGAAGAACCTCTCAGACCATATAACAGCTCTAACAAAGGAACCACCGAGGACCAAACTCCTCTGAAGCCCAAATAGAACAACAAAAGCTGAGAAGGCGTCACAACCCTAGTGGCCCAGGAGGTCAGGGACAGCTGGGTCTCAAACCATGGTGCTAAGGTGCATGAGAAGGGCTAGCCCTAAGGAAATCTCAGCTCGAAAATAGAAGGCCAACACCTAACCATAATCGCCTTCGGGCCCACCTCCACACCCTAGCCAGCGTAGCCTAGACTGTTGAGGAAAGAACACCTCACAGACCATATGACAGCCCTACCAAAGCCACATAGGATCATCATAATCATAATTTATCGCATCGAAACATAGGAACCAACTTCCTGAGCTAGAACCATAATCAATATAACAATCATTAGGGAACACCATCATCCGAAAGTAACAGCCAAGCCAGAAGGCCAAAACAAACGGCATACATGGCCCCCCAAACTCCTCCGAAGACCTATCAAAGAACTTCAATAAAGATGAGACGGCCTTAACACCCAAACAGCTCAGGAAGTCGAGAAAAAGATGGATCATGAACCACGGTGCTAAGGCGCAAGAGACAGGCCAGTCCTAAGAAAACCTCAGCTCAGGAATAGAAGACCAGCACCTAACCAAATCCACCATCGGGCCCATCTCTATACCCTAGCCAACGTAGCCTAAACAGATGAGCAAACACACCCCCTTAACTCATCCCAAACCCGCACCACCCATTTTTCTTTCTTCTCCTCTATTTTCCTTCGACTATTAATGGTGGTTCCAAAGCTTTGAAGCAAGTTTATTTCAGAAATTAGTAGGCTTAAATAGCAAATTGGACGACGCCAAAGGTGGATACAAGCTTCACTAGGCAAGATCTACACAACCAACCAACAAAAGGAGCTAAATTTTTATAGTGGCCGAATTCTAGGGTTTCAAATTTTTGGTGAAAATTGAAATTTTGGGCTCCAAGAGGTAGGATTTTTTTTTTGGGTAATTAATTGTAACGTAAAAAAAAAATTACATGAATACAAGGGGCATACCCCAGGAAATTACATAAGTGGCACTAGGAGTCTGCGTCGTAAACATATTCAACAACTAAAATCAAACCCCCGCACTAAGCGGGGGATAGCGAACAAAAAAAACACATTACATGCACAACCCGCATGAATAGGAAAAACACTACTAACAAGTCCGCACACAACCCGCACGGATATGATGCATCATATAACTAAAAAACCAAAACTAACTCAAAAGGTAGAAGTCATATAAGTCAGCTAATCAAAACTAAAGAATTAACTAAGGAGAAGAAAAAATCCCAAAAGTCCAACCAAGGTAAACTCAGGCTCTCAGATATAGTCACACTCCCCAACTCAAAGGAAGAAAAAGATAGAGTCAAGGTCACCCTTGCTGAAGCTAAGAAATAAGTCTATACCAAAGTTAGTTCCTTAAATCAGTAGTCATGAGGTAACACCATCAAAGGTCACCTCAAGACTCCTCAGAAATCTTGTAAAAAAAACATAATATGGTCAAGAAGAGCGCAATAGCCCAAAAGGTAGGATTTAGATTAAATATGATAGTGTGAGTTGATTTGTGATGGTTAATTTGAATCTACATAAAACCCTTCATCTATGATGAAATTAACTAAAAATCTAATTAATTAATGGTTTTTGGCTTGAATCCATAACAATATTTGTATTGTACGTGGAACTTGGGACTCCGAATGGTCTGTTTGAATCTTAATGTGAGCTTGTTGAATAGAGTTTTCAAAACTAGTATAGGTATTTTAAAGATTGAAACATAAAGTCCTAAATTGGGTTGTTTTAAGGTATGGATTATATGAGTTTTACGGTATGGATTATATGATGAAAAAGTTAAAATGGTGTGTTTAAACTAATTTGACATTGGTATTAAATTAAGAGTTAATATTATGAGATTTGAATGTATGGAGAATGGAAAACTATGGAAATGGGTTGATGTTTTTTTTGGGTAATTAATTTGTATAAAAGAAAAAAAAAATACATGAATACAAGGGGCATACCCCAGGCCTTACAACCCAGCTAACCCACTACAAAAGACCACTGCAAAACAAATTACAAAGCTAGCAAACAAACATAACTAAGCTTAGAAGCCGAAAAACAACACCTACCATCCCCGTAGGAAAGAACTACCAACCTACGGGACTTAAAGAAATTTTTTTCTTTTTCTTACCACTTGACATCTTTACTCCATGCCTTTTTGTTTTAAAGGCCGGGGCATATTCGAACCGGTCTCTGCGTCACTATCACCCTCACCTATCAGCTCTTTAGGATCAACAACATTGATTACAAGGCTCTCCCCTTCTTCCACTTTGCTGTTGTGAATCTTCAACAAATGAGCTCCATTAACCACAACTTCTTGATCTACATTGCTCCCACACGCCTTAGACTCAGCTTTCATTTCTCCCCCACTCCCATGCGGGGGTTTTGTGGTTTATGTTGCTTAGTTTCCTTATTTTGTTTGGTTAGTGTTGTAACTACCTAGGGTATGCCCCTTGGATTCATGTACATTTTCTTTTTTTATGCTACATTTAATTACCAAAAAAAAAGACTCAGCTTTCACTTAGAATCCCTTCTCCTTACCCAAAGTTGCACTAAGGTGAGACAAAAAAGGCCTATCAGTCGTAACAAAGGTTGACATAACCTCTTCCTCGGCTACCTTCCCCCAACCGACTCGAGTTCATTCATACTACCTCTCCACCAGTTTATCCTTGCATTTACTAAGCTCATGACCGAAAGCTTTACAATGAGAGAAAAGCGATGGTAACCCTTGGTATTCAACTCGAACTTCCACGATATTCTCTTTGCATTTAATCAAAACCGAATGCATCAAAGACTTAGTTGCATCTATTTCGATACAAACCCTTGCATACGAAATATGTTGCTTCGTGTCCATGGCCTTATCTAGATATAGAGGACCACCTAAAGCATATTGAGAGTTCCAAAATTCAAGGGGTAACTCATGGAATTTAACCCAAATTGGTATTTTAGAGATTACCTCTTTAGAGAGTTTTAGTCTCATTTTCCATCGGTGCAAGATCAAAAGTCTACCTGAGAAGTGCCATGGCCCCTCATCCAAAACATTCTCCATAGCTTCTATACCGTCGAACTTGAAAATATAGAACACCTTATCATTCCCATACACATCTACCAGCCCCTTGTGACCCCACAGAGTTCTAGTCGTGGCTCTCACCAAACCAAATGTTAAATCTGCATCCAAGAAATATCCCACAAGACATGCTTCCCATGATTTATCATCAATCAAGTCACCTTCAATTTCTATAACATCTAGGTTGTTAGGATCCTTAGATTCTACAAAATTTAGGTTTGTGCCAGAGAGACTACGGTTCATAAGCAATGAGGTCCAAGTTTTCGGTTGGGGCAATTTATCAAACACCATCGCTGCATATCTAAAGGTAGCATTATCCCTACCCCTGACCCTAGTAGACCCTTCCAACATGACTATTTTATTTATAGAAACAGTAAGCGCCTAAGGCCTAGCTGCCCCACCTCTTAGCTAGTGGGTTCTTGAGTCATGACCACGACCACTATCGAAACGAGCACCACCCTTGTAAGGGGTTTGCCTACCCCACCTACCTCTAGAAGAGCTGAAATTAGGGTCCCTAAAGAGAGGACCCTTAACAACCTCCTCATCAATCTCAGAGTAAAGAGCACATGGAGTTACCGTATTCCTTTATGTGATTTGATCAAGCGCCCTCGAATTGGACTTCTTCAATAGCTCAAGCTTAGCTTTAAGTGTTTGAAAAACATCCTCTCTAATAGGACTGATACCCCATTTTGAGAGAGCAAGCTCATGCTCTAAGGTCTGTTAAAAAAGATCCTGAGATTCCCGTATCTTACTCAAAGCAGTTGCCTCTAAGAAACACTAATTAGGAGAGCTCAGAGCAACAGTGTTCGAGGGTCCCACACTCTGAGAACGCTGGTCCACACGAAGCGTATTGACCTTTGTCTCCGTCAGATTCGCATCGAGAGTTGAAACCCTAACTTGATTTGGCTCTGTATCCATACCAGTGTGCACCTTGGCCATCTCCATGTCTGGAACTAAAGACCCCATCTCAACCTCTCAATTCGCACCTTCAATCTCATCTTACCCAACACACACATCGAGATTAGATTGTAGCCGTTGTAGTTTTTCAAATTGGTACAGGTGGTGGAAGAGGTTTCTTGTATATTGGCACGGGTGGAAGGGGTTTCGATGTTGTGAAATCAAAATTTATAACTGGCAATATAAGTCTTGTAACTTGAGAATTTGGGAGTTTAGAACTTTCTTGATAATCTGAACTTGAATAGGTGGGAGTAGTGATTAAGACTTTTGGTTGATTTCATGTGGTAATAATTGGAACACATGATAAATTGGTATGAAGTTGGTTTTAGAACTTTTAGTGATCAACTGAGATTTTGTAGCTTACTAATCGTAGTGGTTAGAAGATTAAACGTATTGGTGAATGGGGAAATTTGGAATATTTACTAGATATCTAGTTAGTTTATAATTTATTGAATCGTGCCAAACATGCATGTCGTCGTTTGATTTAAAAGTTGAATTCTATTTGAAGAACCACTCCTAAATTGTGATGTTAACTTGTGGATTACTTAAACATTGACTTGAGATTAATTCAAAGACTTATTTGTTGTTAGGTTTTGTGTGTTATTTTGGGTTAACTAGGTTTCAGGAGATTTTCTCCTTTATGGTATTTGTGTAATTACCTGGGGTATGCCCCTTGTAAACGTGTAACTTTTTTTTTTCCTTTTATGTTACAATTAATTACCCAAGAAAAAGAACCGATGGTTGGTTGTAGAATAAGTTGGGTGCCCTACCCATCAGGTTAGTCCCTGAAAAAGTGTGTACAGGTTACCTATCAATCGGCATTCCTCTGGGAAACTGTAAACGGATGTTTTTCGAGATGAGTTATAAAGTGGGCTATTATCCTTCAGGCTTCGTGTAGCTGGATGGGCGATAATAGTCACAGGGCCTTATAGACTACATCCGAGGTCGGTTTAGAATTTGATGAATAAAATAAACGAGTGTGGATAATGAAGGAATAATGGAATTGAAATGGGTGAGAATGACGTAAATGAAGTGAAAGGTACTACGAGATCTTGATTTGAAATAGAAATTCAAGAGACAACATAAAGTGTACTGAGGATGGATTATTTGGATAACATGATGAAATGGGTGAGGATGATGTAAATGACGTAATCTTTTTTTTAGGGTAATTAAATATGACATAAAAGAATACAGGAATACAAGGGGAACACCCCAGTCCTTACAACCCAAAGAGCCAAAAACTTGGCTTTAGGCTAAGCCATAACCAACAGAGAACAAACTAAGCTACAAACCAACAAAGCCCAAAACAGAGAGTGGCTAGCGGCCAAAGCAATGCCATAGATGCCGCCCCCATGATTGAGAAATTATGGAGGAAGAATCTAGGCCAACCCGACACAAAAGAAACAAAGACCCAAGAAACTATAAAACAACTAAAAGCCTATACAAATAACCATAGAGGCATGCACAAGCAAAATCGGACTGTCCAAAATACCAATCACAGACCAGCGATTCCCAGAAAACCGCAGTAGTAGAGGCCAGCAGTTTATCAATTAGCACCAAACCTGAAATAACGAGGCAACTCCGAACATCCCACATCAAAAGAGCAAACGAAATTGGCCATGGACCAAACAAATATTGATCACCTGTTAAACCAACACCCAAAAGCCCATAACAACCGCACCACAGAGGACACAAACCCCAAAAACTGAAGCCTACTTTTAAATGCACCACATGGAAGATGTGGTCTAGGGAACCAAGCACACACACCCTGACCCTTACACAAGCTGTAAGGGAAAGGCTATAAGACAAAACATAACTAAAAACACAACAATCAAAAGTGAACTAACCTATGAAAACAAAAGACAGAATAAACAGGAATACACTAACCCCCCCAAACCGAGGAGCACAAGCAATAGGAGACAACTCGGGAGCACCACAACCTCCCCAAAAACCCGTACAAAGTGCACATCCATCCGTAATCCTGATTAATGCTACGGACAACCCCCATAGCTAGGAGAACCAAAAGAAATATAAACATAGATAAACTAGGCATACCAAATACCCATACGTAATCTTTATGCTCCAAGTTTCGGCTCATATTGTTTAAATTAAATATGGAATAACATGGTGACATATGTTTTTTTTTAAGAAGGATATAAAGACTTTGAATTTTTTTTTGGTTTTACTCTTTTTTTCTTATTCTATGGAAAGTAAAGTATATTTTTTTGAATTGTGTAATGGTTATATGAATTCTTAGTGGAAAGGGAAGAACTCTTATTATCTCTACTTAGTGAGATCTCATATAGTTTAATTTCTTTTGGATGAATATGATTACTTGGTTATGGAGATGAATATTTTATGATTAGCTTAGAATAGTGATTAGGTGTTGAAAATTAGGCAGTGCCTAAGTATATTATTCTGTTTGCTTGTCATAGGTTAACGAATTAATTGGGATTAACCGAAAAATAGAGAAAATTCTGTTAAATTTTTTTAGTTTTACACTTTGAATATTTTTCAATGTTTTGGGAAAGTGACATATTTTAAAAAAAGTCTAAGTTTAAAGGTATTATTACTTTAATAGGAGGTTCTGACCATTAACTGGATTTTATACAAAGGTTTTCCATTGCTCGATCTAAACTATTGGGTTGTTACGTGGGGTTCACGTGCCTCGGGTTCAGAGGCGTGATACCAGCACACATGCTAAAAGGGAACTCGGATAAATTGAAACCGAGAATAGAAGTCTATTTTTTATTAGATATCCTAAATGAATGAATGGTGGTTTATTTTATGATTCTAAGAAGAAGAAGGTCAATATCAGTTTTGTTTGGTGAGTTTTGTGATCCTCCATATTTGAGTGAGTGATGTGAGAATTTTGCTAACCTTTTTGAATTGCGTTTGTTTCTTGTGTAGTGGCGAGGTGTTGCAGCGGCTATGAGCCTTGCTTCTATCTTTTTATTGGAGTGTAGAGTGATACACTTGTGTGGAGAGGGTGAGATTATATGGATTTCTCATGGCTCTTTTTTTTGCACATCAGGTCATGTGTATTTACATACCCTAAATGGAAGAAGGCTCGGCGGTGAGGCTGTCTCATCTGGGCTGTCTGGTGCTAATTTCTCTCCTCGTGTTTATTTTGTTTCCTAACTATGATGGGTGTTCATAGCTTTTTCATTATCTTTTTTTTGGTTAATTAACTGTGACATAAAAGAAAAGAAAAAAATACATGTTTACAAGGGGCACGACCCTAGGCCTTACAAACCCACAACAAAAGCAAAACATAAAACCAAAACCCAAAGCAACAACAAAAATCGGCTTTAGGCTAAGTCATAACCAAAAAAACCAAATCCAAAGAGAACCATAATCACCAAACTGCCACCAAAAGCAGCCAAAAAACCATCTCACCCTAAAGAGAATATAAAACTTGCTCATCAGAAAAGATGCACCGCAGGCCAAGAACCAAACTGAACAACAAATAGACCAAAATCAATAAGGACCAAACGGCTGCTACAAACTGTCCAGCCATCCCAAGATAAAAACCAAATAGGTCATCATTGAAGGAAGCAACCAGCCACGAGCAATAGCAAAAAAGACCACCCCACCTTGACAAAGAAACGCACTGAACAAGCCAAATAACCTGCAAACCAACAGACAACCTAACAACAGGATCCAAAAAAGAAAAAACCACTAGCACCAACCCAAGCAAGCTAAATCGAGCAGCAAGATAAACAAACCAAGCAGCCCCAGTCAGCAATATATACATACCCTATAAACATAAGGTAAAAGACATTAAAAAGGCTATGAACACCCCTCATAGGTAGGTAGCAAAAACAAGAGAAAACCACAAGAAGAAAAGCCAACAGGAGGCAGCCACATAGTCGGGCCTACTTCTATTTAGGATGCACGAACACGGGATTGGAACAAAGCCAAAGGCTGGGATCATAAAAAAAAGTAGCTTCTGCAAGTCATTTGGCTGCCACCCGAGACTTCTTCCTATGAGAACTAGTCCACACACCGGACCTGGCCAAAATAAGAAACAACCAGTGAAGACGATAAAACCATCCAGCCATCCAAAAGAGAGCAAACCAGAAAAACTCAGCACTCCAAGAAGAGGGGACAAAACTCTCAAAGTTTAAACTCAAACTCCAAAGAAGGAAGAACAAATCTCAACATAGTATAATTCAAAATTCCAAAAAAGGAGATAAATCTCACAAGAGCTGCACTGGAAATGAAGCTGCACAAGGAAAAAAACAACAGTTCAAATAAATTAGAAAATCCTCCCTGCACTCACTCAGATATATGAACGGTGTATCACACAACACTCGAAAGAACTCAACACTCAAAGGAAAAGAGGGCTAATCTCACAAAACAACCAAACAAGTGTATAGCTCAAGCTCTAAAGGGAAAAGAAGCAAATCTCACTAAAGCTCCGCTGGAAATAACTCTGCACAAGGAATAGGACAGTTCAATTAAGTTAGAAAACCTTTCAACACTCGCACAGATATAGGTGTATCACTAAACGCTCTAAAAAAATATATCCCAAGGCTCACAGCTCCTTAGAATCTCCTAGAGATTTGCACAAAAGCAACCAATAAGAGTACAGAGTAAAGGACAAAACTACCACAGGGAAAAAATGGATTAGCGCCCTTCGCATTTCAAGCACCCGGCACTGGAACAAAAAGACGGAATTAGTCATACGGATCAAAGATAGAATTCAACAGACTTCATTATCCTCCCCTCTTTTTTTGTATATGGTTTTGTCTTTGCTTTTGGTGGCCTAGCAATAGGGGTTGTCCTTAGCTTTTATTTTGTGGTGGTTTCTGGCTAGTGCCTTCACTCTTTCGGTTTTGGTGCTGTGGTTTGTGGCGGTTGGTTGGACAGTGCTGCCTCTTAGGCTATTCGGTCCTGGTTACTCTTATATATTTTGGTTTCTTTCTTAGTTTTGCTCTTTGCTTAACTGTTTGTATCTCGATTCTGCCTCCCCTTCCGGTTGTTGGGACCTCCGCTTCCCCTTAAGTTTTACAAAGCATGGTGGTTCTGGTTTTGTTTGGTTGGTCAGGTTTTGGCTTTGTTTCCTCCTCTATTACTTCATTTGGTTATGGGGGCGGCATCAGTGCCCTTTCCTTTTCTATTTTTAGCTAGTTTCATGTTTGGTTGTTTATTTGTTTGGTTTTGTCTTAGCTGGAAGCCTCTTTTTTCTTTTGGTTTTGTTTTTTTGGTGGGGTGTTGTAAGGCCTGGGGTATTCCCCTTGTAATCTTGTACCTTTTTTTTATTTTAAGCTACAATTAATTACCCAAAAAAGATAATTATCAGTGCCAATACCCAATTCCTAGAAGAGAAATATGTAATAAACTACAAGCACAAGAGTAAAAATGTTTTGAAAGAGCTAAGAGAAAATACAAGTAGTATGGTAGAACAGCTATAGGAAAGTGTCATTGATATCTCATTACCTCATCGTAGTGGGAGGATTATCGGGATACGTGCAAATCCTAAACCAGATCAGGGTGTAACCATTAACATGTCAATTTCACAGCGAAAGGAGCTTGTGAGTAATGGTGCCCATGGTTTAGAATCAACACAATGTGCCACTGCTAGTACACAGATGGTTTCCTTAACGGAAGTCTTAACGAGTGTATTAATGGTACAACCAGACGATTTTATAACAAATTGCCAAGAGCACATGCTGTGCAAGCTTAAGAGATCTACTTATAGACTTAAGCAGATATCTAGGTCTTGGAACACTCAATTTAATCAAGCTATTTAGTCTAATAGTTTTGTTCAAAGTCCTAACGAGCCCTGTGTATACAAGAAGCGTCATGGAAGCGTGGTGGTATTTTTAGTACTTTATGTAGATAATATTTTGCTTATTAAAAATGATGTGGGGTTGATCTTCAGTGAAGGTATGGTTATCGGGCCAGTTCAATATGAATACCTTGGGAAAAGCCAGTCACATCCTCATAATTAAGCTTGTGTGAGATCGAAAATAGCGGATGTTGGCTTATCACAAGCTACTTATATTGATACTGTCCTTACTCATTGCAGGATTTCAAGAAAGGGTTTCTCCCTTTCAGGCATGGAATCTCTCTATCTAAGGATCAATGTTTTAAGACACCTGATGAGATACAGAAAATGAAGGCGGCTCCCGATGCCAAGCGGGGGTTATGTGGGTTATCATGTTAATGTTGTTTCGTGTTATTTTTGTTAGTTCTGTAACCACCTGGGGTATGCCCCTTGGATCATGTACATTTTTTCTCCTTTTATATTATATTTAATTACCTAAAAAAAATGAAGGCGGCTCCTTATGCTTCAGCAGTGGAAAGCGTCATGTATGTTATGCTTTGTACTAAACTTGACATCTATTTTGCCGTTATCATGGTTAACAGATATCAGTCTAATCTAAAGTAGGAGCATTGGACCGCGGTAAAATATATAATCAAGTACCTAAAAAGGACTAGGGATTATATGTTGATTTACCAAGTAGATAATCTAGTACTTTTGGGGTACACAGACTTGGATTTTTACTTAGATAAGGAGTGTAGGGACCCGGTCCCTTTTTATTTGTAAGAATTAATGAAACCATATTGCGATACATTCGGTGAAAAATGGTTAAGTGTGTAAATCGTGCGTAAAAATTAAAACTTGAGCATGTTTGAAGAGACCCGATGACTCGTAATTTAAAAAGACTAATTAGAACACGTTATGATGTGTTAGGTGAAGAAAATAATGTTCCAAAACAAGTTCGGCCAAAAATATGCCATAAATGTGTGAAGAAAATTGACATATCTCCATTAATCTGGTCATAACTCTTTATATAAAATGCATTTGGTTGTAAGGCTAGAACCATTAGAAAGTAGACTTCTAAAGCTTCAATTTAGAGACAAGAATGACCTTATTCGGAGTTCGTATGAAGGAAATATGCTCGTTTAAAGTCGGGATAACAGAGTAATCTCGCATTTGTAGAGTTACGTCTAGACTAAAATTGGTCAGTGTGTTTTGTGTCTGGACAAGATTAGGGCTTCCAGACAGATCGCATCGGGACAAACTTTAAAGTTGGGTTTAGGGGTTTTTTGCTTCACTTTTTCATCTCCTCTCTCTCTCTCTCTAAGCTAAAACTTGAACCCTAAGGTTGATTTGGGTGGTCTCTTGGAGCCTTCTTGCTTTAGAGTAGGTTTTTTGCTTCCCTTATGGGTGGAAATCCATTGGAGGCTTGAGCTTGACGTTGAAAGCTCATTCTCATTGCATGGTTGGAAGATTCGGTTGATTGAAGCTTGTTAGGGCCATTTTCTTGAAGATCTATCATCAAAGAGGTAGGAACTACGACTATTCTCGAATATTTGTTTCACATGAGTTGTATATTCAATTATATATATATGTATATATATATATATAGCATAAAATATGTATTTTTTGAGCCCTAACTTGGGGTTTGCGATGTGAGCATGTGAAATCTTGGAGTTTTGGTTGATTTGTGGTAAATTTATCATCAAAAATTTGTTAAAAATCTATTATTGTTGTGAGATTGAAAATTAGGGTTTGGGTAGGGTAAAATCTAAGAAAAAATTGAGGTTTGGGTCAATGGATAATGAAATTGAAGTATGAGGTGTGAAATTAATGATTGTGAAACCCTATTTACTTGTATAAATACCATGAATTTGATGATGAAACTGGAATTTTGGGTTTTAAACTGATTAAAATCGGGTTATGTATGTATATATATATATATATATATATGTGTGTGTGTGTGTGTGTGTGTGTGTGTATTATTGATTCTAAGCGTGTTGGTGTTGACGAGAGGAACCATTCTTGGATTGGACTTGTGTTTGAATATTGAATAAATGAATTAAAAAGGGCTGATTTGGATCCAAGGATCAATTAAGTTGGGCTTGAATAGCTACTCGGTGAAAGATCAAAAAACTGCACAAATTTGGTGACCTATCCTTCAGCTAATAATTGAGAGCATGGCGTTAGTCAAGGCGGGTAATAAAAGGCATGGTTATTTAGTGGGTCTCGCGTAGCCCAGTCGATAGTAGCGCAGTATGGGTCTATAATGATGGGAATCAAGGTGGTCTTAGAAATGGTGGACAGAGTCTCAGAGATTCGTTGCAAGTCCCAGAAGGGCCAATCACAAGATCAAGAGCAAAGAAGATCAACGACGCAATGCAAGGATTGGTGCAATCTGTCTGGACCGAGCATGCTAATTTATTACACAAGAATCCACCATTTAAGATCTCACAAGAATAACCTATTTCACTTCATGTGATATAAGCTACCGATAGAAGCACAACCTAATGTTTTGGATTTTAATATTCATGCTTATGAGCTTGTTGGACTATTTAATTTGTTGGGCTTTACTTTTAATTATTATAAGAAGAATAAGGGTTTGGGCCTAAGTAATTTTGGTCAGTCTATGATTGGGTTTAGTTAGGTTTAGTTTTGGCTAGCACATGTTGTCCCACATTGCTAAAAAATAAGAAATTTCTTCCAAACTTCTCCTACATAAAGGAGCCTCCATGTATTATTTTGACATGAATAAAGTGAAGTATAATTTTCTTTGAGAGAAAGTTTCTTTTGTAGTTTTTGAGTGAATTAAAGGATTTATCAAGATTTTTTTCTTGTGGCGTCCTAACTACAATCTTGGTTCTTGAAACAAGAGTTTAATGAGTCAAGATTTGTTCCTTGACTTGTTTTTGACATTCTTGGGTTTATTTCAATTTGTTCGTGGGTTCAAGGGGATTCAAATCCTTGCGGGTTCACATCATTTGGTATTAGAGCTCAGGCTTTAAATCAGGTTGATCTACCCTTTTATGTTCTTTGTTTTGGGTTTTTGTTGAGGCATTTTCTAGGTATCGTTCTTATCTTTCTTAACTCTTGGTTTTTCTTGATCCTTGTTCTCTCTTGAATTATTGTTCCTTCTTGTTTAGCGTTGTTCTTGATTTTTGTCAATTCCCTGTTTTTAATCTTTGCTTGAGTCCATTTGATTTTATTCCCTTGTTTTAAAAAAAAGGATCAATCAATATTTTGTTGGAGGCCACACTTCGTTATGATTATGAAATCCATATCTTATGTTGAAATCAATATCTTTGAGATAAATCAATCAATCAATCAATATTTTTTGAGATCAATTAATCAATCAATATCTTTTGAGATCAATCAATATCTTTTGAAATCTTGTGTTGAAATCTTGTGTTGCATAAGGAGGGTGGCTAGGGTTTGAGTTGGCAACATATTCTAGGGTTTCTGTAGGGTTTTAGCCGTACAAAAAAAGTGGCAGTAGCAGCATTCTAGGGTTTCGGCAGTGGTGTGCTAGGTTTTCCAAACCTTATTTTAAAAAAAAGAGAAGAAGAAGTTGTTTTTGGCAATAGATATTCAAGTACTTTATGTGGCTAACATAGTGAACCTTGTTTTCCAATTGGTTGCGTATATCGTCATTTGAAATTCAAGTACTTCATCATTTCGTATATCATCTTTGGTTCACATCATTTGCATATATCATCATTTCATATATCATCGTTAGTATTTTCTATTTGTCTTTTTCTCTCCCCAACGTTTGTATATTCCGTGTAACTTTTATTCCCTGTTATTTCTTGGATCTATTGCTAGTTGGGACAATACAAGTTGTTCCTTGGTTGAAGTTCAATTAGTTCTTAAAGAACTTGTATGGAAAACAAGAGCGGTAAAAGGCAAGAGTAGGTGAACTTATTATTGGGAAAAAGCCAAAAGAGTGCATACACGAGTGGAGTGACCTTATTTGAGTGCAAACACGAAAGGGATTGTGTGAGAAATTATTTCTAACATTTGTTTGTTTATGTAGTTTCAAATAAATGCCTTGCAAGACTGAAGATTCAGACGAGCGAAGAGAGCCACTCATGTTGCAGGCTATACAGCAACAATTTGAACGCATGAACGTGGTGTTTAATAAAATTTGGGATCGGATGGATAAACAAGATGCTGCTATTGCTACATGGCGTAAAGAACGAAACCAAAGAAGGCAAGACAAGCGTGCTTTTGGTGACGACCAAGAGGTTAAATTCAACGATGAAGAGGATCAAGGTCCTTTGAATAGAGATGGCAGGGTTGTACCCAGAGGTAGAAGGTGTGGTCTAGATTTTTGAAGAGATCCCAGATGACGAGATTGAGTTGACAGAAATCTAGGAAGCATTAAGATGAGGATTCCATCGTTCCAAGGAAAGAATGACCCGGAAGCATACTTAGAATGGGTGAAGAAGGCTGAGTTGATTTTTGAGTGCCATAATTACTCTGAGAAGAAAAAGGTAAAGCTCGTCGTCATTGAATTTATCAATTATGCTATTATATGGTGGGATCAACTTGTGATAAATGGAAGGAGAAACCATGAGAGGCATATTGAGACATGGGAGGAGATGAACGCAATCATGAAGAGGCAAATTGATCCAAGTCACTGCTATAGGGATTTATATCAGAAGTTACAATGCCTTACTCAAGGTTATCGGAGCTTGGATGATTCAAAGAGATGGGGATCGCCATGATTCGGGCTAACATCGAAAAAGATAGAGAAGCAACCATGGCAAGGTTTTTTGAATGGGCTAAACCGAGATATTGCCAACATAGTAGAATTACAACACTACGTAGAGTTAGAGGACATGGTGCATATGGCAATAAAAGGTGGAACGACAACTTAAAAGGAAGAGGGTTCGTTCACTTCAAAATCTGGGCTCATCTACTTCATGGAGATCTAATTGGAAGAAAGACAACGGGGTTGTTGTCAAGTCCAAAACCGAACCACCCAAGAAGAGAGATGAAGTTTTTAGCTCCACCAAAGGTAAAATCGAACCTCAAACTCATAATCGTGACATTAAATGTTTTCGTTGTTTGGGCGTAGGTCACATAGCTTCACAATGTCCAAATAAGAGGACCATGATTGCATGTGCTGATGGAGAGGTGGAAACTGAAAGTGAGAGCGAGGATGAACAAATGCCACAACCTGAGGCCGCTTGTGATGATGATGTGGAGTATCCGGTAGAGGGTGAGTCACTTGTGGCTAGGCGTGCTTTAAATGCCCAAGTAAAAAAGGATGACATGGAACAACAAAGGAAGAACATTTTTCATACTAGATGCCACATCAGTAACAAGGTTTGTAGTATGATCATTGATGGAGAAAGTTGTACTAATGTGGCTAGCGCTACTTTAGTTGAAAAGTTAAAGTTACCTCTCTTGAAACTTCCTAGGCCATATAAGCTGCAGTGGTTAATTGGCTCTATAAGGTGTGGACTAGTAAATTTCTATCTTATGCTGGTAGAGTCCAGTTAATTGGCTCTATCCTTTTCTCTATGCAGGTTTACTGGTCCTCTTTGTTTATCCTTCCTAAGAAAATGTTTCATGAGGTTGAGAGTTTTCTTAGGGTTTTTTTGTGGAGTGGCCTTGAGATGAAGTCCTCGAGTGCTAAAGTTGCTTGGGAGGAGGTGTGTGTTCCCCGGAAAGAGGGTGGCCTTGGGATTAAATTCTTGGTTCTATGGAATAAAGCTGCGGTGGCTAAGCATATCTGGTTTCTGTTAACGGGAGGAGACTTGCCCTTGTGGTGTATGTGGATCAAGTCTAATATTCTTCGTGGTAACTCCTTTTGGGTGGTTAAGATTTCGCAATTAGCATCCTGGAGTTGGAGAAAACTCCTCCAGCTCAGACCGATGGTCAAGTGCTTCATTCAATATGAGATTGGTAATAGTGAAGATACTTTTTTGTGGCTAGACCCTTGGCACCCTTGGGGTCCCTTGGTTGAGGCCAATGGGTAGAGGATTGTGTATGATTCCGGGATTGATCTGAAGGCTAAAGTTAAGCAAATTGTGGATGGCAACCAATGGAAATGGCCCTCTGCCGTTAGTATAGATCTTTTGGAGATGCAAAGGGAGGTCCGTTGCCATCCCAATGCAGGCCAGTGTGACTGTATTAGGTGGACCCTTGATGGTAACAAATTCTCTATTGGGTCTCTCTGGGAGGAGATCTGTGTCCATAAATCGGTGCTGTTATGGAGTAAATTGGTGTGGTTTAAGCATCATATTCCTCGTGTCAGCTTTATTCTTTGGGTTACGGTGAGGGGTCGCCTTAGTATGGAGGGCCGACTTAGAATGTTTGGTCTTGGATGTGATACTAGTTGTTGTTTTTGCTATGGAACTGTTGAATCCCACGATCATCTTTTCTTTGCCTGCCCCTTTACAAAGGTTATCTAGACTAGGGTCTTAGCCAAATGTAGAGTCAGTTGGACTGAGAGTTCTTGGATGGCTTGGAGGGATTCTTTTACTACTATGGTGGTTGGCAAATCCCTGGGTGCTAGCGTTAAGAGATTGAGAGGGTGTTGGGAGGGTGTTTTTGCATAACCTTAGAAGGTTTCAGGGCAAGAAGAAGGGCTGGGAGGGTGTTTTTAAGGATATCTCTGAGATGATAAGAGATAGATAGGCTTTCCTCTCTTAGAAGAGTGCCTGTCTCTCAGACTAACGTGGAGATTCAGGGTGATTGGAGTTTGGTGATGGATATTTTCTCTCATACTGCTTTTTATTAATTGTTTGCTTCTTGTTGCTGCCTGGTCGTTATGTATGGATGTTTGTGAGATTTGCCCCTTCTTCCTCCTTGGAGGGCTGAGTGTTTCTCTTATAGTATGCGAGTATTAGTGAGGTCTCTAATCTTAATCCCCTGTAAGTTTGTTTGCTGTGTAGGTCTCCATGGAAGTTATAGGAGCTGTGAGTTTTGGGATTTTTTGTTTGGAGATTTAGTGTTCCTCCTATATTGAGTGAGTGATGTGAGTTTTTGATAACTATTATGAATTGCGTTTGTTTCTTGTGTAGCGGTTTTGGAAAGTAGTGGTTGTGAGATTTGTTTCTATCTCCTTTGTTGGAGTGTAGAGTGATATACCTGTGTGAAGTGGGAGAGGTCCCTGGGTGTGTGGGTTTCACCTTTCTTAGTTTTCTCATAGGTTATCCATGCATCTTAGGTCCTGTGCTTTCACCTATCCAAAACAGAAGAAGTCCCGTCGGTGAAGCTGCTATTGGCTCCTCTTCTCGTGGATATCTCCTGTTTTGCTCCCTAACTTTGAGGGGTGTTCATAGCCTCTTTCCTTGTACATATGGTTATGTATATTTTGTGTTGTTCTCTTAGCTATGGGGGCTATCCATAGCTTATGTTTTCTGTCTTTTGTTTCTTTCGTTTTGGATGGTCTTGTTATGGTTGCTTCTCTTTTCGTGGATATCTCTTTTCATTGTACATAGGTTTTGTTTTTTTGTTTTGTTCTCCTAGCTATGCGGGGTGTCCATAGCATCTATTCTGTGGGGTTTCGCTTGGCTGTTCCTATTTATGGGTGGATATGGGATTTGCCTTGTTTTGCTTGCTTCTTGGGGCTATTCCTCGCTATTGTTTGGGGGCTGCCCTTAGCATTTTTGTGGTGGTTTAGTCCTAGTTTGGTGTGGTTTAGTCCTAGTTTGGTGCAGTTTTTATAGCTGGTCAGTTCTTGTTTTGGATGTTGTTGGTGCAATTTTTTGAAGGTTGGCTGGATAATCTTGCTGCAGGTTTTGGTTGGCTGGTTGTTTCTTGCCTTTTGGTTCTATAGCTTTTGGTTATTTGTTTGCTGTGTGTGTGTTAGGCTTAGCTTCCTCCCCCATTACTCTCAGTTATGGGGGCAGCAACATTGGCCTCTCCCTTTGCGATTTTCAGTTTTGGGTTGGGTTTTTTCTGTTTGGTTTAGGCTAAGCCGAAAACCTTTTATGCTTTTGGTTTTGTTGTTTGGTGGGGTTTTGTAAGGCCTGGGGTATTCCCCTTGTATTTATGTTTCTTTTTTTTTGTTTTATTCTACATTTAATTACCAAAAAAAAATAAATGTGGGGAGATCAAGGTTAACAACAAGTAAGTGTTAGTTTCCTTCTCAATTGGGAAGTACAAGAATGAAGTACTTTGTGATGTTGTTCCCATGCATGCGGGTCACATACTATTTGGCAGGTCGTGGCAATTCGACAGAAAGGTTACTCATGGCGGGTTTAAGAATCGGCATACATTCGTGAAAGATAATAAGACCATTACTCTTGTTCCTTTGACTCCAAGACGAGTGTATGAAGATCAAATGAAATTGAAAAGAGAAAGTGAGTTGAAAAAAACTTGTGAGACTGAGAGTTCAAAAATAGAGAGCGAAAAGAAAAAGGAGAGTGAAAAAAAAGAGTGAAAAGAAAAGAGAAAGTGTAGAAAAAGAGAACAAAAAAAAAGTGAGTTTTTATGCTAAACTGAGTGATGTCAAGAGTGCTTTTTATACAAACCAGCCTGTCTTTGTACTTCGGTACAAAGAGGCATGTTTTAATACTAACGAGCTTGACAAATCTTTTCTTACTGTGGTTGTTTCTCTATTGCAGGAATATGAAGACGTGTTCCCCACCGAGGTGCCAAGTGGATTGCCACACATTAGGGGAATAGAGCATCAAATTAATTTTGTACCGGGAGCATCGATCCCCAATCGACTAGCCTATACGAGTAATCCAAAAGAGACAAAGGAACTATAAAGGCAAGTTGAGGAGTTGATAGCCAAATGACACGTGAGAGAAAGCTTGAGTCCATGCGCGGTACCAGTATTGCTCGTACCTAAGAAGGATGGTGTAGACACCCCAATTTGACCTCACCTAATCTTAGGCGAATCCGATGATAAAAATAGGTGGAATAGTGTCTCAGTACGATCTTCGGGAAGAGATTCAAGCTAGACATTTGAACCCAGAACCTTCAAACCAATGAAATTTTTTCAAACCATCGAAACTTGCAGCCCAAGTAAGGCAATCGCCAACTCTCATTGTCGCAACCGCCATAGAACTTTGTGAAAACCCTAGCCAAAAGTGGCGACCGCCAACTTCCATTGTGGCGACAGCCATTGAACGTTGCGAAACTTTTCAAAAACATGGCGATCGCCAAATTGCACTGTGGCGACTACCAACTCTAAATGGCCGAACGTGTCCTAAAACGTGGCAACATCTCATGGTTGAAGAATTCTATAAATACCGTACCCCAGCGTACATTTTCAGTACGAATTCTAAGTGAGAGAGGCTCTGCCGATATACCGAGCGATCTCGACTCCTGACGCCGAAACCCTACCGAACCTCCGACCGACATTGAAATCTTGCTTGGATCGCCACCCGAGGATTGGCCCATTGGAGTACATTCCCGACTTGAGGATTCCACAATTCAGGTACCTTTTTGGATCCCCAGTCCTTCTAGCCCTATTCTCTCTCTTTTGGGGTGATCGGGTTACATTTAATTTCAGTTTAAGTACTCCTTGTTTACACAGTTAATCTTGTCCTTATTTAATTACTTTCATTTAGTTTAATCCTTTAATCTGTTGCTTAATTAACACATTCACACCAAGCACATTGTCGTTTTTCTTTAATATATGTATCAAATTAATGTTAATATAATTAAACGATACGACAAAATAATGTCGATATTGTTGTAATTTAAAGTACTTACATTAAAATGGTTATAATCGTCAATATTATACCCATTTAAATCTAGTATTTCATTTTTGCTCCTTTTCTTTTCTTTTGTGCTAATTTAATGTCCTAGCATTCTATTTTATTTTTTTTTCTTTTCCTGTAAATATTAATTTAATACTCTATTTTCTTTTAGCTTAGTATCTCCGTTATAGTTTTCATTTTTTATATTAATATAGTTCTTTTTTCTAGTATTTTATTTTCTTTACTTCCTTATAAATGTTTCTTTTAGTATCTCTTTTTCTTTTTATTAGTTAATTTTTAATGCTAACATATCTTTTTTTTCTTTTTTATGGTAGTGTAGCTTTATTTTTTTTCTTTTAATATTCTATCATATTTTCTTTTCTTTCTTTTTACTAAATTAATTTCTTCTAGCATTTCTTTTCTTTTTTTCTTCTTTCAATATTAGTATAATTTCTTTTTAGCACTTATTCTATATTTCTTTTTTTTTATTTCATTAAACCTAAAAATCATAAAAAGTCCTTTAGATTAATTTTTTTTCTTTTTAAATGTAATTCTCTTTTCTTTATTTTCTTTCCTTTTTGTTTTCTTCCATCTCTTTTAAAGAAAATGTAAAATGTAAGTAATTAGGTTTTCTTCTCTTTCAATAGTTTAATAATATTTTCTACCATTTTTATGCTTTTCTTTATAAGTTTCTCTTTATTTTTCTTCAAACTTTCAATTTTTTTTAAAAAAAAATACTCATTTCATTTTCTTTGATAGTAGGCTTTCTTTTAGTATAAAATTTTCATGCATCTTTTTTGTACATTTAGTCTTTAATGTTAATTTAGTTTATTTTTTTAATTATGCATGTTTTGGTTATTTTCTTTAAATGCATATTTAGAGTAGTTTAGCTTATTTTGTAGCAAATCATGTTTAAGTAATTTCAGCATCTTTGGCCTATTTTTACTCTTTTATTTGAACCATGCTAGTTTAGTTTATTTTTATAAATATTGCATGTCGGTATGTTTCATGTATCCTTTAGATAGAAATTGCATGCCATAGGACTTAGGATTTTTCTTTTGACACTTATTTGTTTTGGAGTGCTAAGTATATATTTTATGTATTTTTCATATTTGATTTTGAATGTTCTCTTTTGCCTCCATTTTCTTTATGTGTATCTATTTGAGAAATTCTATTAAAGAACCAATGATGATTAGTAGAGGCCAACCTTACGGTTGAACGAACGAGGTGCCTAATACCTTTCTCGATTTGTACCTTAGCCCCTGAACCCTCTTTATTTGGTTAACGTTTTTAAGGTCAGTAAGCCATTTTTGTTTTTCTTAATTTTTCTCAAAAACTAAGTGGCGACTCTATTTTCAATAAAAAGAGATTTTTAAATTTTGGCTTTCAAGATGTTAAAGCAATTTTCAAGTATATTTGAATTCTCTTATTTTTTATCCCTAAATTTCAACGCCACAGTATTTTCTAGCGACTCTACTGGGGATTGGTTTATAAAATCAAATAAGAGGGTTGAGTATTAATCGCTTGGTGCATGATAGAACTTACTCGTAGTTTGGGGGTAACTAGTTGAGTTGGTGTTAACTTTGGTTAATTACCCGTTATATGTTCGTGTTAGCATGGTTTTGTTCAGGCACAGTTGAAGCATGGGTATTTGGTTGGTTGTGGTAGAGGACTCTTCTTGAGAAGTATACTACCGGGAGGTGAGTTGTGTTACTGGTGACTTTGTGATTAAGGGCGATAGGGTTCTTGAGACCCTTAGAGATCATTGGTTATGATTGGATTAGGAGATGTTGATAATCCCTCTCGATTAAGGTTTGTGTATGTGGTTTGGTCGTGTTAAGGAATAGGTACGTCGTGAGCCAGCTATGCCATGAGCCGTGTACTCGGGATTGGGGCTACAAACAGGAACATAGCAGATGAGAGCATAGTAATCCTGGGCCAAACGTATGTTGAGATTATGGAACGTAAAATGGTTCTGGGGGTATCTCTTGTTTTTGGGGTATCATTGGTAGTCATAGTGATATCAGATAGCTTTGGAAGTTATATTTCTTATTGAAATTTGAAAGTTGAGTTACGGGTGTGTAAGCTAAGGGATGTGTTTGGTTGATTAATCGTGAAATCGAAGATGTGTTGGAATGAGTATGGGTTGCAGGTGTGTTGGAATGTGTATGGGTTTTTGGTTATGATTCTAGCGTGCGACGAGCATTTGTCCTTTGGGAATTTCACGAGAGTAAAGGTTTGTTGTGGTTTTGATTGTTATACTCATGGTTAGGAGATCGTGTTTGGGGACTGTGTTGAGTGAGTACATAGGTGTGCCTGGACAGATTGAAAGGTGAGTAGTATCTAATCTTGTACAAGACGACGTGGTCGCTTTACTGTCTCCCTCGCAAGTGCTAAGCGCACAAGGTTTGAGAAACCCGTGAAAAGATTTGAGGTGTGGTTGGCTTAGTGCCTAAATAGTATATCATGAGTGTGATGTGTCATGAGATATTTATTGAAGGGAGAGAGGCTGTTTGTGGTTGAATCCGCAGTGTGGAGGTGGTTGTGTGTTTTACCCTTGAAAGTGAAAAGTGTAGTAAAGTTAAGTAGTTTACCGTAAGGGTTTAAGTGGCCTAGGGTTAGTAGGTGAAATTCATGGATGCCAATATATGTAATCGTCTTTATACTCGGGCAGCAAAAATGGGGATGATATTGGTATAGTCGTGGGAGTTGTGGGTAAATATTTATGGGTGAGAGGTCTCAAGTTAAGCCTCTTTTAATTAAGCACTGTGCGCTCTCCTTATGGCTTTATCCAAATAGTTGGCTCAAGGCTGTAACGTGGTTGTGATTGTTGTTGACCTATTAGGAGTTAGGTTCATGAAGCGCAACTAGTGAGGTAAGGCCTTAGTGTAATGGGAGTGTTTGGGGTTATGCCTCTCTGTATGCCTGGTAATGATCATGTAATCCTGTGAGACTAGTTGTATGGGGTATAAGGAAGTTAATGGTATTCGAGGTGTATGAGCGGGTTCTAAGTTTGAGGACTTAGTGTGACGAATGGTATGATTATCGTGATCGGGGTCGATAACCTTTGTATGGTGGTGGTCAATGTTAACTCAAAGTCAGATTGATAGTGTTCTTTTGAACCGAGTTTTTGATGGGTACTGAGAGTACGATGGTTAATTATCCAAAAAAAAGAGTACGATGGTGTTGATTGACAATTTTTGGGTGACCTTTTCATTTCTTTGGGCGGAGAAAGAGTTATCGGGTGTGATGTAACAATCCGGTCCGGACCCTAGTTGAAACAACCCAGATTATAACTACCCGTGTAGCGATCTAGCCTAAACCCTAGTATCAGCAACGGTTAATTAACAAGATCTTAGGTTGCTAGAAGGCTGGAAACCCTAACTTAACCCAAAACCCTAATTTGATGTGAAAACCCTAAAATGACCAAATACTTAGAGGGTAAACCCTAACACTCATAAGACACTTCTAACATCCTAAATTAAGTAATAACATAAAATATAAAGTTAAAAATCAAAAATTCTCATAATTCGAGTAAAATGACCATTTTGCCCCTAATACAGCAAAAAATTTTAAAAATCCAAGTTTTGACACATGGACACCAAAAATAAAAAATTTAGATACAATTAAATAATAAAATATAAAATAACAATAAAAATGACAAAAATACCCTTGCATGGCTGACCACCTTGGGATTAGTGCCTAAAAAGTTACTTTTTACCTTTTTAAGCTTGAAAATGAGAAAAAGTTGTATAATTAAGCATTATTATGACCCAATTTTTTTTATACAAGTAATATACATAATAATATAATAATATAAGTTAACAAAAACAAACAAATTATTATTTAAAATTTCTACACAATAAATAAGTTAAAAAGGTGAACCTCAGAGAGGGAAGGGGGATAACTTCTCCCTCTAGAGAAAGCTCTCCCCAAGGCGTCAATGGTGGACTGCCTTTGGATCACTCCCATGGCAATGGTGGGGTGAATCTATGGCACTTAAGGCTCTAATCGTATCTTTGCTTCATGTCCATTGTGTTTCGTCTCATATGTCCAATGGCTTCAGGGTACCCATTCATGACGACTGGGTGTTGCAAAGTTTTCTCCAATGACGGCTCAAGGTGTTTGTCCATGGATATACTATCATCAGGTTGGGTTCTCAGATCTGATACGGCTCATCAATGGCGACCTAATTGGATTTTCTACGTTTATCCAGATTATTTTATTAGAAATTGCCCGATGTTTTTGTTGGTCTATTTATGAGCTTTAAGCATAGTGGTTAACGTTTGATGACGCATTTGTTGCAGGGTATATGTGTATATCACAGCCATATCAGCATTTTGTTGCTCAGATGTCCGGTAGGTGCGTCACGGCCACACCAGCGCAGTTGGTTTGGGCTGTTGATCTGGTATTCTTTTTCGGTTAGTGCCCAGCGAAGGAGATGTTTCGTTGGTTCACATACCGCGATCAATTGATGGGTGTTTCGTTAATGGCTCAGATAGGTGTTCGATTTTGACCATAGCTGATTATTCAGCACATGTTGGGTCTATGACCGCATGGCTCTAATGTGTTTTCCCGGTGACGGAGAGCCACTCGAGGTTCATTTGGTTGTCTATGGCTTTTTCCCTGGGAGACGATGCATGTCATCCTACTTTATAGAGATCTGGTTCTATGATTTGGGAAAGAAGATGAAGTAAGCTACACGCCCCTAGTTGCGTGTGGGTTCCCGCCGCTGAACTGTACTTTCGGTTTTCCTGATGTGGCGCCCAAGTGGTATAGGGAAGCCATGGGCTATAGCTGTGCTGCTGCAGCGTTATACTGATGGGGCCGGAAGCTAGCTGTCGTGCTATCAGCGAGCTTTTGGTTTGCTAAAAATTAGCTAAGTGCTTAGGTGGGACCCACGATTTTTAAGTGCTAGCTCAAGAGTAAAGCTGCTTTTCTGTAGTGGCACTCGGCCTGGTGGTATCAAGATTAAACCACTACGGTTAGTTTTTTGTGGGACTCGTAGGCATTGAATGCTCTGGGGCAATGGGATTATATTCGGCGAACTGTGGTTATGTTGGCTCATTTGTACCGTGGGACCCGCATAAATCATTATGGGTGATCTTGTATTTCCAAACAGTATTCATGTAGGCACGTTAGTGCTGTTTTGGAGAGAGGTTTATGGTCAGATGATTTATTGGTTTTTGAGCCAATGGAATTTGATTTGATGCTCAGGGGTTTTATTGGATCTTTACATTGTTGGGGAGGTGTTCAATTTTTACTCACTTGGATGCGAAGATAGACTCGATGGTTTTTCGAGTGAAGATTCTCTTGCGTAGAGAATTTGTTTCTTTGGCTTCCCTCGCTTGTGGAGTTTGGATGCCTTCTTGGCACTGTTGAGGATTGATTTTGATTTCTGAGCAATTTGGGTTATAGGTGCCGGCTGTCCTCTCGATGCTCTTGCTGGATGTTGCTCTCTCCTTTTCTTGCCTGAATTTTGGAACCTGTGACCCTATCGAGGAACCGATCTTCAGCAGGAATTAGGATTTTTCAGTAATCCTAGCTTGTTCAATATTGGGAAGTTAGCTTTGGCTTCTATTTTTAGTAATTTTGGGTGTATAGGCGTGGCTCTAACCAGCTGTGTTAGCTTTGGGTGGCGTTCTTCCCATGCGGGTTGTGCTTAGTTGATTTCGTTATTTTGTTATCTCATATCCATGCAGGGTATGCATGGTTTTGCTTTCTAGTTATGTATCCCTACCGTTAGGCGGGGTTATGTGTCAAATTGTTGTTAGCTTTCATTTTTTGTTATGTTGGTAAGTGATGTAACTACTTAGGGTATGCCCCTTGGAAACATGCATATTTTTTTTTATTTTACAATTAATTACCCACAAAAAGAGTCAAAAAGTCAATTCTTGTCAAACTAGCTTAAATTGACTAAAAAACATATACATATTTAATTAATTGCTATAAAAATTATGATAAATCATAAAAATGACTAAATTAATTATAAACACATTAATATAATAGGTTTTAGTAGGTTGATACAAAAAAGATACATAAAATTAATATTTTATGCATTTTCTTGTACAAAATGGTATTAAAATACAATTTTAGTCCCAAAATTATTACAAAGTCAGATTCTAGTTCCCCAAACCTGCCATAGCCGACTTCCGCATCTGGATTTTCTTACAAACTTTTTCTTTAAAAGGCTCCACCTCTCATGCAACCAATCAAAAATCAAGAAAATTCAAAAATACTTACACATCCATAATTAAACACCACCAACTCTTCTCCTATAAAACAAAGACCAAACACCTCCTTTCTCTTCTATATTTTTTGCCATAGAGAGTGAGGCAGATCAACCAAAAGTTTTCTAAGTGTTCTCAAGAGAAGAAAGAGAGAAGAAAGAAAGAAGGAGAAAGAAGAAGCTAGGAAGGATGGTGAAGGATGCTTTTGTTACTAAGGTGGTTGGTAAAACCTTGAGTGTGGAAATGGTGGCCAGCTCCATTGACCAGGAGCTGCCTATACCCCACTTTCACCTAGGGTTCAAACCTTGGGATCCGCTTCCCCACTTAACTACCCTAAAAAAAAACCTTGAGTGCTAGCGTCAAAGATTGGCGTTCTCTATCTTGGTTTACTGTATCTGGCGGGAACGTATTCTTAGAAATTTTTAGGGTATGAAGAATGGCTGGGATAGAATCCTGATGGATATTTTGAGATGGTGAGAGAGAGGCTTTCCACCCTTAGGAGAGTGCCTATTTCTCATACTAATGTGGAGATCTAGGGAGAATGGAGCCTGGTGAAAGATATTTTTTCAACTATTGCCTATTATTAATTGCATCTTGTTTGTTGCAGCTTGGCAGCTTTGCTTGGATGGCTGTGAGTTTAGCATCTTTCTTTCTCTTGGAGTGTTGAGAGATATAGTCATATTGAGTGAGTGCTTTGTGAGGTTTCTAACATTTATACCCTGCAAGTTTTTTGTTGTTATGCAGATTGGCATGAAAGGTTTAGGAGTTTGTTATTTCAAGAGGAGCTTTAGCGAGATTTTCTTCTTTTTTCTTTTGGAGTTTGAGCTATACACTTGTCTGGATTTTTGTGAGATTAGTCCTCTTCTCTTTGGAGTGCTGAGCTTTTCTCTTTGTTTGCTAGGTGTATACCTTTATCTGGGTGCATTCTATGTTTTCTATCATTGGTTTATTTTGATTATTGTATTCAGGTCCGTTTGGCTGCCAGCTCCTAGAAAGAAGAAGCCTTGATTGGGTGTGCAATGTTCCTCAAGTTTTGTTGGTGATAGCAGCCTAATGAGCTCTGGGTCTTGTTTTGCTACATGTTTTATATCTTGATCTAGGTTTTTGATCCCTAGCTATGAGGGGTGTTCATAGCTCATATATTGCTTTGCTATCCTATGAGGGTAGGTTTATACTCTTGTTTGGGCTAGTTTGGTTTCTTTTTTGTGTCCCTTGGCGGCATATTGGGGCTGTTGTTGTTGCCCCTTGGATGCTGTCCCTTGGCTGCATGTAGGTTCATACTCTTGTTTGGTGTATATTCCTGTGGTCTCCTTGTTTTTAGCCATTCCCTTACGGCTTGTGTAAGGGATTGTGTGCGTGTGTGGGTGTGTGTGTTGTTGGGTTTGGTTGGTGAATGGCCATACAGGTTCAGTTTTTTAGGTGGGCTTGTCGGTTTTCCAGGCTTGGTTGTGTAATAGCTGTTTGGTCTGTGGCCTGCGGTTCATTGTCCAACGGGTGGTGTCTTCTTTGGGTGCTGCGATTTTGGCTGCTTTTTGATGGCAGGGTGTTGCCTTGATGGTGGCCCTTTACTGCTTCAGTCAGCTGCTTTGTGGGTTTGTGAAATTTGTTTTGGTTGTTATTACCTCAGTTGGTTCCTTTTGGTGGTGCTGGTTTAGCTCTTTGATGCTGCGACTTTTGAGTGTGGTAGGTTTTTGCTTCCTCTTGCACAAGTTTTAGCTCTCACTGCTAGCCCGAATTATGTTTCCATTACTTTTAGGAAGTTATGGGATTGGCATCCTTGGCGGTTTTGTTTTGTTTTTATGCTCATATTTCTAGCTTTTATCTGTGCCAGGTTTGTTTTTTAGTTTGGGTTATGGCTCAGCCTAAAGCTGATTTTTATTATTTTGAGCTTTGTCCTCTTGTTTGGTTTTGTGTTCTTGGATTTATAAGGCCTGGGGTTTGCCCCTTGTAATCTTGTATTTCATTTCTTTTATGCCACATTTAATTACCGCCCAAAAAAAAGCTAGGAAGGGCCAAGGAGTGTACTACAAAGCTAAGTCCTATCATTCTTCTACCATTAGCTCATCAAAACAAGTAAGTAAATCCCTCAAACCTTCTGTCATTCTCTCATAAAATAACCCTCAATCCATCTCTACAAACAACCCTAAGAATAAGAAACAAAATTTCGCTCAAAAAAGCGTCGCGTGAGTAGATTAGGGGCTGTTCATGTAAAATCAAGTGTTGTAGATGCTTACATGTAAGTGTTTTTGGGTTTTATGACTTGAATAGGTTCTGGAACTTTGATACGTATGAATATATGACATGCATGCAAAGAAGATACATTAAATTTAAACATAACATGAGCTAAGTTACTGAAACCCTAAATAATCTAATTTTTTAGGCATATTAATTTTCTACCACGAACTTTAAACCACCATAACTAATTGTAAAAAAATTATCTAAATGTAAATTTTATGTCTAGACTTAGCTGTTTAAGTTCTCTTTCATACAAAATTGGTTTAAAGTGATTTCGTTTGGTAAAACTCTAGATAAACCATTTTTATCAAAGAGTGTCAGATTTTGACTAGGTTAAAGTGAGAACCGAGCTAAGTTTAAAACATAAAACATGTAGATAACATATTTATCTTACTTTTCACTAAACAAGAGCAAAAAATATGAAGTCATGATAGGTCAAAACCCTTTCCAAAGTCACTGCTGTGATTCAGTGACTAACAGAGCTCTCTGTCACACATTTTTGTGGGACCAAAAACCCATGTTTTTAATGGCCAAATACAAAAATGGTTTTCATGAAAATTGTAGCTAACAAATTAAACTAGATATTGAGCAACAATTAGCCTAAAATACCCTCGGATGCTCCCCCAAAATCCTTGTGCCTTCACTGTTAAAAATTGATTCTGCTGAACATTTTATGCTAACTGAACCTATTCTATAAATTGGCCAAAATCGTTAATTTGTTCCAAACAACTAGTCTTAGCACAAAACATGAAACTTTTAGAGGATACCTTAAACTAAAATCTTCCCAAATATCATATCCATAGCCCTTAATTTGATGCTCCAAAACTGAGGCCAACATAGGCCCAAATTCTGTATTTTTCTCTGTAAAGTATTGAATGGTTTTCCCTTAATTAAAACAAATGATATTTTTACTTTAGGATCTGACCTTAGTGTTAAACATGAAAGTTATAAATTTTTTTTTATTTAATTGGTGGTCAAAAATCAAAACTTAACTCTAAGTCTAGATGCCCCAAAACACTGTTATAATTTTAAAATTGAAGCTTGAACATTCACATAAATTTGGTTAAGTGTATGAGTGGCATGTTACATTGTGGAACTTGAATATATGGACTTTAAATGAATTTTGTGATTGATTGATGTATGAAAATGACAATTTTGATGAAATGAATCCATGTCGATAGTTCGATTCTATGTCGCATGAATAGTAGTTGTGCTTATTATGCTTCTACTCTATGCTTTATTGAGTTGTACTTTGTGATATACCATATTTTTTTGGGATAATTTTTGCTATACTATGTTTAGATGCCATGCTATAATTAGTTGTACACGAGAAGTATATTGCACATCATGAGCATTCTTACACTTGCATCTTAGTTTATCGGAGTCCCTTTTGTACCCATCATTGTGGGTTGGGTTATGTAAAAATCATTCTTTCTGTGATTTTGAACCTAGGGCGTCCCTGGTTACCAATTTAAAAATAAATTGGGAGATTTCTTATTATAAAAAGGGGTTAGGCACCATGGGTTCGTCACTAGCCTTTTTAATTAGATTTTGGGTTGACGTCTAAAGAGCATCCTAGTCCTTAATGTGGGATAAGTTGATCCGGACAAGGATGGACAAAATTGGTTGACTTGCTCCCATACCGTTGCTATTGAGTAAAACGGCTGAGGCATGTAGCCAAGGTGAGCGTTTACCTTTTGCAACGAGGCGAGGATAGGTTCGGTGATCAAATTCCCATCAAGTCTACTCTATAATTCATGGCGTGGAATTCATGCTATTATTCTAGAAGTATGTTGGTTTGTATATTTGCATCGTATTCATTTGCATCATGCACTTGCATAATTGTTCTTATATATGCTTGCCCTGCTGAAAATGCCAAATTTGTCTATCTTCTTGGTCTTAAATTGTATTGGGTGTTATACGATATGTATTGTATAATATTTTATTGTGAGTTTGTTAGAAGATTTAGAAAATTTACTTATGGGCTTTGGCTCATGGCATTCGTGCCACAGGTAAAGAAGAAGAACTTTTTTTGAAGAAGGTGTGCTCATAGAGGAAGAAGACTTCGAGGAACGGGGTGAATGGAAGGAGCCAGTCAATCCAACCACGCCATTTAAAGACGTTGAAGTCTCTTTCTTTTTGTTCTTTTATTCAGTCTCCGTGAATGTTTTATAACTTTTGTTAAATTCTCTGGATGACTGTAATCGTTAAATATTTTGAACAAGTTTTAAACTTTTAATGACGTAGTATTTATCATATTAATTATGAATACATGGTTAGAATATCTCTCTTAATTATAGCTACGTATATCCCGATGTGCCTGTAAGATGGGGCGTCACATGTGAGCTGCTTCATCCTGGTTGGATGTAGATATCAGGATCTTTGATTGATTTGAATTTGGTTATTTTTTGAGAATGTGAAAATCTCTGTGGATCTTGTATTTGTGTTATGGTCCTTTAGGTTGTGCCTCAAGAACTTGTATCGTTGTGATTGGGTGATTGTAGGATTGATTCCTCGTGGTTTCCTAGTGGAGGTTTGTTTGCTCCACCGTGTGAGTATGAGTGTTTAGGTTGTACTCTATGAGATATCAGGTTGGTAGATCTGGAACGCCTGCCCTTTTTGATAGGGGAGTTAGTGTTGAGATGTAGAGCTTATTTTTGAAGAGAGTGGTTGAAAATCGTTTGACAGATGTACCATGTATATTATGGTTTGTACGAGAATGTTAATATCCTTATGTTAGAGTGAGATCTTTAATGCCTTCGTACCTGGGTTGTTCACGTGGTGAGTTTTTGATGAATCTTTTATGAGTTTCGATTTGCCTTTTGTTTGGTGTTTCGAACTACTCAGATTTCTCAAAGTTGGTGGTTGGTTGTCTACTTGTGGTAAGGATATAAGTCGTAGAAAACCGAGTTGAGGTTATTAAGAGAATCTGGTAAGGTATGAGTTGGGAAGAATTTGATATTTGAGAAGCCTTCGTCAGTGTGGCCTGTTGGGGTCTACGTAATTGTCTAGTTTAGAATAGAAAAGCCATGAGGAGTTATGTATAAGATAGAAGTGTTAAGTACGAGGGGCAGTTGATAGTTGGTTACTTGGTGCGAAAAGGTATGAATGGGTTGAATGGCGTTGGTGAAGGATCAATGAATCTTGTGTGTTGCTAACTAATTGAAAATTGCTATATGTGTGGTACGGATATAAAGGAATCAGGTGAATGTGTATGCAGGTGTTGACAAGCAAAATGGTTGATAATGGCCTAGACTTCAGTATTCGACTCATTGCGAAATGTTGTGGATTTGAGGGACCAATGTATGTGTTATGAGTTTGGGTTGATGCCGGATAGAGAGAGGCGATTATGGTTGATTATAGGTTGAAAGGTAGACTAAGAGTTAGACATCTGACGTTGAAACATGGGGTACGTGTGCACATTATGTGGTAACAAGAGATGTGGTTGAGTTCGTGTAGGTAAGTATGTACCCATGGAATGTTTGGTCTGTGTGGCGTACCTGGTCTAAGTGACCCTTTTGGTTCATGTAACAGTATTGATCTTAATGGCTGTGATGCAGGGGTGGTAATCTCGACTGTGTGGAATCTTGGCCTTGACAATGATGCCACACCTAGTGTTTCTGCAGGGTGAGAGTTGTGGTTCGCGATTGAGGATCTGATTGAAGATTGGTAGAGGGTAAAGGTTTAGATGGAATGTCGGTATCTCATGAGAAGGAAATGTGATCTTTGGGGTTTCTAGTGAATTGAATGAGTTCTTTTCTCTGGAACCTGAAGTCTATTATTTTTGCTCAAAATGAGCATCTTGTCAGTTTTAGTGGTGTCATTCTGATATGCGTAGAGGCTTTGAGTTTACAGTCATCAGGTGATTGTGAAGGTTTGAACATGATCTTGGATATGAGGCATGTGAATCCTTGTGAGTAATGTCAGAGTTTAACGATATGTGTTTGGGCTTATGAGAGTAGCCCTTGATGGGTATTGTAAGATGCAGATGACCTAGTTTGTGGCAATAGAAAACAAGGGTGGTAGTCCTTACGATCTGAAGTAGAGAGTGTTTGGGACCAGTTCCAATTGTGGATTAACCTTGGGTTATGCTTTTTGTTGATAGAGTTTGTTGCATCTAGTGGGGGTTGTACTTTAATACTTCGGTGGTGTGAGTTGGATCTCTGTCCGATAATGTTTGGATGACTGTAATGTTAGTGAGACTTTATTCGTGAAAACAATCAGCATGGATGTTTACCTTTCCAAAACATTTTTATGTCATGAGATGTCACTTATGGGGGATGAGCTGCGTTGGTATCTTTATTGTTGTACAGCGTTGTAGAGTTTTGTATCGGAGATTGGTGATAGTCGACAATGAGGTGCTTGAGATCCAATGTTGAATTTCATGGGCAAAATTTCTTAAGGTGGGAAGAGTTGTGAGACACGGTTCTATTTTATTTTCGTAATATTTATTCGATGTATTGGTTAGCGCTTTAATCGCTATAGAATATCATGTTTCTATATGTGTTATGCATGCGTGGGATTAGTTCTATATCCTTTTGTCCAGGTTTTCACCCATCGATGACCACTCGAGCGGATCTCTATTTGCTCGAGCGGGATGGTGGCAGAGAGTTGAGTCGGTGGGGAATTGCTCGAGCGAATAGCCTGATGTGAGATATTTATAAGACAGCCCATGCCTTGGGCCTTGTGCCAAAGCTTTATGTGTAAGCTTCCTCTTCTCTCTATAGAAAGATCACTCAAACACTCTACCTTCTCTCTAGCTTTCAGCATGATTCGGGTTTGGATCTTGGCATTCAGATAGTCAATCCTCGATATCCTTGCTGTAAGCTTCGGGTTTATTCGAACGAAATTTCATTTTGGCTATAACATCCCGCTCTCGCAAGGCACTAAGCCTGTAGAGGGATGTGATCCTAATGTAGACCGGCGGCTAAAGAAAAAGACAAGAGATAAATAATATTAAGAGACCAAACAAGAACTTCTAAACAACCATAAACCTTCTTCTCAAATGGGTAAACATGAGTCACTAGGGATTTACCGTCCCAAGGGCATACATTACTTATAAAACATCAAAAACCTTCAGGTCTTACACATAAAACTCTACGAAAACAAAAAAGCTAAATAAAGGAAAAACGGGACAAAAATGATTGATTCCCAACACCAGATCAAAAACTACTCGACGACACCTGTGGTGAATCAACTCCTAGCCGTTCCTGTTATTTGCAGTCACAATGGTTACAGTAGAGCGCATTTAGCATTATTATAAACAGAAAAGACAGTTACTTTTTTTGGGTAATGAAATGTAACTTAAAGAGAAAAGAAAAAAAGGTACATGTTTACAAGGGGCATACCCCAGACCCTACAATTCTAAAGATAACCAAGAGCAAATGGCTTTCGGCTATACTATAACCGAATTGGAACAAGATAACAAACCTACAAAGGACAAACTAAAAAAAGCAACAGAGAGGAAGACCACAGTTGCCTCCCCCATAAAAGATAAGGGAGGAGGAAACTTGGCCAGCTAAAACACAAAACAACACAAAAAACTTGACTTATAAGCTAAGCCAAAACCCAAAAAAGCTTGTTAAGTTATGGCTGGGGCATCGTCCTTTACCTTTATTTTTTGGTTATAGCTGAGCCTAAAGCCGATTTTTGTTGTTGCTTTGGGTTTTAGTTTTGTGTTTGCTTTGTTTTGGGGTTTGTAAGGCTTGGGGTTTTTCCCCTTGTAATCCTGTATTTTTTTCATTTTTATGTAAAAGTTAATTATTCAAAAAAAAAATATCACCAGAACAGGAAAGCACCGAAAGCACATCAAACTGGCATAAGTTACGTAAAACCCAATACCATAACAAAATAGGACACCTAAACCAAGACATAAAGAAAGTCTCCCTGGAGCAAAAAAACCAACAGAGATATGTCTGATCCAAGAGGGATATACAGCTGAGCCGAGAGCACCAAAGTACCTGACCCAAGCATGAAATAAACCGCCCAGTGCAACCAGTCAAACTTGAGGCTTTAACAGTAACCAACATCACTAATAACAGTCCCAAAGAGTAACCAGAATACCTTCCCAAACAGAACTAAAACCTCTTGAGGAAATCTGGTTATCCACCTGAATATCCACACAAGAATCCACTTGAGGAGCATTAGCCCTCAGAAGCATCACAGTCAAAAAACTGTCATAACCACATAAAAGGTGTAGCAACAAGAAGCCCAAAGAAGCTGCTTCCCTGTACAGCCAGCACGCAAAACCTTTATGACCCAAGGAAGCCATTGAAACAGGTACAAGCAGCTATCCTCCAAAAAGCCGCAGAACCTCCATCCAACAACTAATCTCTAAAACCCAGCAATGTACAAAAAAGGAAGGAAAACATCTAGACAGATAGAGAAGATCTACCCAAGAAGATAACCACCAAAAACAAAGAAATAAGAACATCCCACATAGAACCAAGCTAAAAATAGAACCAATACAAGAAAAAACCACAAAATGCCAAAAGCTATGAACAACCCTCATAGCTAGGAAAACACAAAAGAGACAAAGGCGTGTCCCATACGACCACTCCAAACATCGCAGCAACCAGCCACAAGCCTCAAGCCAGCTTAGGTTTCTTCTTTTTAAGGGTAGCCAAAACGCGAGACCTGAAAACCAAAATGATGGCATAAAGAAAAAATCTGATGAACACATGCACCCAAAGAACACCTCACAATACTCTACTCATGTGTATCACTCGGCACTCCAAAGATAAGACAGAGGTAAATCTCATAAAGCCTCCCCTACTTTAAAGACTTGCACACGTGACAAACAAATTACAAGGATAAATACAATCCTCACATCACTCGCACAAGAGAAACAGCTCTCCAAGAAAAGTGGATCAAAGCTCCCCAAAGAAAGCTCAACACTCCAAGGAGGCTTTGTGAGATTTACCTCTGTCCTATCTTTGTGACAGTTACTTAGTTAAGGATAACTAAAAACTCTTTCTAAAAATAGTTCATCACATTTTCTATGAAAATATAGAAATAAATGCATTTGCTTGAACATGAAAATATCACAGATTATATAGAATCTTCTCCGTACGGCAAATAAAATATGTCCCTGGCTCAATCACCATAATTTAACGATTAATCACTTTCTCAAAACTAAACCAAAATCCCAACAATGTCCAAGTAGTCGTCAACCTCACGACTGGGAGTTTTTTTTGTTGGGTAATTAATTGTAATATAAAAGAAAAGAAAAATGTACATGTTTCCAAGGGACATACCCCAAGTAGTTACCTCACTTACCAATGTAACAAAAAAAAAACTAATTACTTATGAAACCCAACCCCGCCTAATGGTAGGGATACGTAACTATAGAGCAAAACCATGCACAACCTGCATGGATAAGAGACAACAAAATAACTAACAAGCCCAAGGGCAACCCACATGGGTAGGATGCCACAGAACAAGCTAACCCAGCTGGCTAATGCCACGCCGATACATTGAAAATTATTGAAGACAGAAGCCAAAGCTAACTCCCTTAAAAATGAATAAGCTAGGATAACTGAGAATTCCTAATTCTTGCTGAAGATTGGGTCCTCAATAAGGTCACAGGTTCCAAAATTCAGGCAAAAAAATGAGAGAACAACTTTCGGCAAGAACATAAAGAGGATAGTCGGCACTTGTAACCCAAATTGCTTAGAAATCAAAATCGATCCAAAACATTGCCAAGAAGGCATATAAACCCCACAAGCTACGGAGGGGAAAGAAAATAGTTCTCTACGCAAGAGAACTTTCGCTCGGAAAACCATCGAGTCTATTTTCGCATCCAAATGAGTAGAATTAAATACCTCCTTAACAATGTAAAGATTTGATAAGACCACTAAGCAGCAAAACAAATTCCAATGGCGCAATAAACCAACAAAATATAACAAAACAACCTCTGAAATGAGAACCCATTTTGCGGATCCCACCACCAAAATGCAACAAAACCAGCCCGATGGAGAGATATCCTAAACGGACTGGAGCCCACCAAACACTTCCTAATTTGATTTAGGGCACATATGGATCCCACAAGCAGAACATGCCTTTGCGGACCCACCTGAACAGCTCCACCGAAAGGTTAAGCCCTCACTCCTACAGCCCATGGTTTGGCAAAATTAAAAGACTTTAAAATCGGAGTGGGTCCCGCCACAAAGAAACAGTTACCCGCCCATGGTGTAAGCCAAAGTCGCTGGTTTCAACCCATTGTAACTTCCCATGTGCGGGCCCACATTTTGAGATGTGAGGCCCAAAAGCTATAACCAGCAGATACCATTATCACTAACAGGGTCCCACCAGTTGTGACAACCTGTAAACCCACTGCCCCATAACCTGATATTTGATAGCTTTACACCTCACCTGCTACCCACGCGCAAACAGGGACGTGTAACCCACTCCATCTTCTCCCCAAGACCTTAGCAATTCTGAAAATAGTTCTCAAACCAAGCCAGGGCTGGGGAGACCCAATAACGACTTTTTTGACAGCAATTTCAAAACGTGTCTTTGGTTGAGAAACTTCTCGACGAGTCGGGAAGAAGCAACGACAGGGCTCAATTTTGATGATCGGCCAGAATTGGACGGTTGGATCTCACTGCGTTTTGGAAAATGCTCATCGTCACCATTTTCTTGCGAATTCGACGGAAGCGTAGAGCAGATAATCATTTGAAGTTGCAGCTTTCAGCGAATCCAGTGGCTCATCAAGTTCGTCTTTCTCATTACACTAAGAAAAAAAACCAAAGCTCCCATGGAGGTTCAAATACATGCGACTGCTTCTCTAATGTCATTTAAACACTAATCTCATGAATCTAAATCGTCCCACAAAGCATGCGTGATAAGGCCGACGCACTCCAATACCAACAATAAACCCCAACCGACGGAACAAAATAACCACATAAAGAAGATCCGGAGAAGCACTCGTGTCGTCTTGTTATCACCATATCGACCAAAACGCAATTTGGAATGCCAGCCAAAACCAGATCCGGAGAAACAAACCCAGATCTGTATACAACTCCTAATATAAGCATGCAGGACACAAAAGCGATGAAATATACTTGGATTTGCTTTAGGATTAAAATTCCATCCACAAACACGACTGGTATATCAAGAAGACCATTAGAGCAGCGAGTGCTCCATAAGCAAAGCAAAGCAAAACTTAAGTTTCTATGAAAAGCATAGCAGCAAAACACATATCGAACCCAATCGACGAAAGCATATCAGATCTGGTATGATAAAGCTCATAGACGCACATGCAGTCTTGGACCAAAGAGCAATATTATATTCGTACCAGATTTCACCGTGGGAGCTTAGGGGAGAGCTTTGTTTAGAAAGAGAAGTCCTTTTTCAGAAGAGTTTTGACGGTACCGTAACTTCAATTTGTAATGCACTGATAACAACGTGATGGAATGAAGGTTACTCCTTACTAAGTACGAGTGGTATGTGTTAAAACGTGAGACTCAACCCAATAGTTTTAAAGACAAAAATCCCCGCTTAACCAAAAATTTTCCCTATAAGGACAAAAGAAAAATCTATAGTTGGGTAACCTCCCTCATAAATAGATATAAAAGGCTAAAAGTTTTTGTAACTCGACACTTTAGAAACAACAACACAATATTGACAATTTCTTTTAGAATATCATCATGCTTGCTCAAAATATCATGAATAGTACACTTGAATTAAAACATTATGGCTTTTGAAAATAATAAGTTCATGCGATCATCAAACTGGTCATAGTTCAAAATATGCGCTTCAAAGTATTTTCATGCATCATTTTTATAAACTCAAGTTCAAGATAATGGCTAAGCACTCTCACCTTGTATTATCTGCTTATGAACTGAGCCTCTCCCGGCAAGCTAAGTACGATCCTTGGGTTCTATAATTTTCATATCTAACAAGCAAAACACGACTCGACTGTTAACACGTAATCCTCCCCCTTTAGCATGTGAAACTAAAACGATTCTGACCGTTGAATGTTTTCTTGATTTTAAGGATCATGATTACTTTCTTTTTAGGTTTAAGAAGCATTACGCACTTGTCAAATTCTTCACTTGTTTAAAGATTTAACTTAACCATTTATTACTCTTTTTCAATCCTTAATTTTTAAAGCACCACAGCATTTTGAGGTATATAAACTTGGAGTTGGATTATGATTTTTGGTGATGATTTAGATTAAAATATTCTCTACAATTTTTATGTTGAACACTAAAGCCAAAACCTAAGGCAACTAGGTGAAAAACTTGACCCAAACAAAAATGGTTCAACAGTTGCACATAAAATTGGCCAGAAAAGTGTCTCTGTTGATTTATGTTTTTGGGCATCAAATCAAGTCAAAGTGAGCCCATTGTTGGATATGTTCTATATTCACATGTCCCCCACAAGTCTTATGAAAGGTGCTAGGGGTGGTTGTTTGAAACAAGTTGGAGATATAAGCCATTTTGTGAAATAGGTTTTGTTAGTCACCAAACCCTCAACAGAATTGGTTTTGAATGGAGAGTTTGAAAAGGGTTTGAGGGACTTTTCCATGGTAGCTAGGTCTGATTTGTGGACAATAAGTAGTCCATTATGTTACCTACAATATTCATGAAGACCACTATTGGAGTAGGTCACTAAAAATAGGGGTGTTGGGCTATACAAAAATATGTGATAGAAACTTCTTTAAAAGGCTGAACCTCAATAGAGAACTTCATAGGGGTTTTGACCCATCAAACCTCGATATATTGGGCTCCATTTTAGTGGGAAGCTAGATATACATCTCATCTACAATTTTTATGTTTTGACCAAACACCATATCTCATTTTAAGCTAGGGTTTTTTGGTCAGAAATGTTAACTTGTCTAAAATCGACACACTTCGGTAAAAATGCAATATTTCGAGTTCTACTCACTCAAATGGGTTTAAACCAACTTAGAATGAAAGATAACACAAACACCTAGGTTTATACATAAAGAATACACTAAGATCATATTTCTACATTGAGTTATGAAGTTCTAAATATCATGACAGAAAGCTCAAACTGAAAGACATGTTTAGATCTAATCTCTTAGCATCATGTGTGTCATTGGTTGGTCCATTTCCTTTACATCCATGTTTTGTACACCCAACTATGACAACTCCAGAATCTCTTCGTGCCATGGATCCATTAGAAATCCACATGAAAACTTCAAAACACAACAGCTACACCAAAATAGTCCTAAAATCTCACCATGATGCCTTTTCGATTCATGTTCGGGTCTTGATCCTTGATTGGTGTTTTCAAATGATGAAAGATGTGTTTGATAGGTATAAAACTAGATGTGTTAGAGTATTGATTACCTTGTATAGATCATTCTTTGATGAGATAGATCAAGGAATTAGCTTTAGCATCCATGGATTCCACCAAAGTTTTTTCTTTTTGGGTAGTTAAGTTGGGGAAGGGGGGGTTGACACCCCAGGGTTCGAACCCTGGGGGGGCATGTGAGGCCAGGCAGTGCTGGCCATCTGCGCTGGCCTCCACATGTTCCACCAAAGTTCCTTGGTTTAACCATCTTCCATCAACAAAAAGGAAGAAGTGCGTGCGATGTAGGTGCATTAGTGTGTGCGATTGGTGCAACCCTGGTGTTTCCCTGCGATGGAACACCAGTGTAATCCGGAGTCTTCGTCTGATGAACATGAGTATGGGGTGAATCTTTCCTTAAATAGGTTTTCCCCTCTCACCTTTTCCTCTTGGACTATTCTAGATGGCGCGACGACAGTTCTATGGTGAGATGCCCTGCTCCAAGATCTAGGTTGCGAAGTTCAAGCTAAGAACTTCCATGGTTTTGAGAAGGTCGTGGTGGAAGCCCTGAATCGTGCATGGAAAGGGCTTAGCCCTCTTGGCAAGGAACAGCAAGCGGCTATTGCAACTCACCTTGAGAATCTCAATTGAGGACAGCCAAACCCAAGTACGACTCCTCTCTTTGATAAAGTCGCGTTGCATCCCCAAAAATGAATGAGCACAAAATATTAAGTTTTGATAGGTCAACACCCATTTGAAAGTTTCTGTTAAGTTTAAGCCCTCAAGGGATACTTCTGTAACATATTTTTGTGTAGCCAAAAACTCTTATTTTTAGTGACCTACTCCAAAAGTGGTCTACATGAACACTGTAGCTAACATATTAAAGTACTTTTTGTCTACAAATAAGACCTTAAAGCCTCGTGACGATCCCCTAAAATCGTTTTAAACCCTCTGTCCAAAATCGACTTTGTTGAGTTTTGGCGCCTGATAGAACCTATTTTCTAAAATGGCCAAAAGGTATAATTTATTCCAAACAACTACCCTTAATGCTAGACATGAAACTTATAGGGGACATGTTGAACTAGAACATACTAAAAATTGAGTTCATTTGGACTTGATATGATATAGCAAAGCTAAGACCAATAGAAGCATACTTTTGGTAAAATTTTGAGAAAAGTACTGAACTGTTTTTTGCCTAGGATGTTTTGTTCACCCTTTGCCTTAGGTTTGGTCCTTAGTGTTAAACATTAGAGTTTTAGGAACTATTTGTATCCAAATGGTGTTTAAAAATCATAACTTGATTCCAAGTTTAGATACCCCAAAACCTTGTCGGCTCTTTTAATTTAATACTTGATTTTGGCCATGAAAATTAGTTAAGTGTGATTTGAGTTCCCTTTGCTATGGGACCCAAGTTTTAAATGATGATTGATTTGAATTAGTTGATTAGTATTTTTAAGTAAATGTATGATGATAATTACCCAAAAAAAGTAAATGTATGATGATTTAGAACTCATGCTATCAAGTTTGAATCATATCCTGAGAATTGTAATTTGTGCTTCACATACTTATACCTTATACTTTGCGTGTTATACTATGAATCTGCAATGCTAGTTGATGCCATGATATACGTGATTGTATTTGAGATCCATACCATACATCATTGACATTGTCACTTGCATCATGACATATTGGAGTCCACCTATGCAAATTGTTGTAGGGATAGGCTGTATTGAGATTGCTGTTTTTTATTCTAAGTGTAGAGCGTCCTTGGTTGCCGTTTTCAAAAATATTTTGGGATGAATTTCCCTTGTGCACCCTTGGTGTGTCCCCGGTATTACAAAATTGGTTTATACACCCAGTGAGTGTCCTTAGTGTTTAAAATGGTTTATGGATATTGTTAGGCACCATGGGTGATGTGAACCCGCAAGGATTTGAATTCCTTTGAACCTACGAACAAATTAAAATAAATCCAAGAACGTCAAAATCAAGTCAAGAAACAAATCTTGATCTGCTAAACTTTTGTTTCAAGAATCAAGATTGTAGCTAGGACGCCACAAGGAAGAAACCTTGATAAGTCCTTTAGTTCATTCAAGAACTACAAGAGAAACTTTCTCTCAAAGAAAATTGGACTTCAATTTCTTCATGTCAAAAGAATACATGGAGGCTCCTTTACAGAGGAGAAAGTTGGAAGAAATTTCTTATTTCTAAGCAATGTGGGACAACATGTGCTAGCCAAAACAAAACCTAACTAAATTCAATCATGGGTTGGCTGAAATTACTTAGGCCCAAACCCTTATTCTTCTTATAATAATTAAAACCAAAGCCCAACAAATTAAATAGTCCAACAAGCCCATAATCATGAATATTAAAATCCAAAACATTAGGGTTTGCTTCTCTCTGTAGTTTGTATCACAAGAAGTGGAACAGGTTCTTCTTCTTGTGATCCCATCTTAAACGGTGGATTCTTGTATAATAAATTGGCATGCTTGGTCCAGACAGATTGTACTATTCCTTGCATAGCATCATTGATCTTCTTTGCTCTTAATCTTGTGATTGGCCCTTTTAGGACTTGCAACGAATCTCTAAGACCACATTGATTCCCATCATTCCCCATCTACTCAAAAGGATTCGACCCCGAATCATCACCTATATCAAAAGAAGAAAGGTCAGAGACATTGAAAGTAGCAGAAACATTGTACTCACCTGGAAGATTGATTTTATAAGCCTTGTCATTGATCTTCTTCAGAACTTGGAAAGGTCCATCGCCCCGAGGGTGCAATTTAGTTTTTCTATGGTCTGGAAAGCGTTCCTTGCGCATATGCACCCAAACCCAATCTCCTGGCTCAAAGATGACACGTCTTCGTCCTTTATTTGCTTGGTAAGCAATCTTCTCATTTTTCTGCTCAATTTGAAGCCGTACCCTTTCTCGAAGCAATTTTACCAATTTATCTTTTTTTTGTCCATCCAAGCCACTTTTGTCATCAACAGATAAAGCCAACAAATCCAAAAGAGTAAGTCGATTAAAGCCATAAACAATTTCAAAAGGAGAATAAGAAGTGGTAGTATGCATAGTCCGATTATATGCAAACACTATTAATGGTAAACAATCCTCCCAATTTTTCAGGTTCATTTGAATGACAGTATGTAATAAGGTAGATAAAGTTCTATTCACTACCTTGGTTTATCCATCTGTTTGGGGATGAAAAGTAGTTGAAAACAATAATTTAGTTTCCAACTTGCCGCACAAGACCTTCAAAAAATAGCTAAGGAATTTACCAAAAATAAACAAAATGGCTAAGGAACTTAGCATCTCGGTCAGACACAATACTCCTAGGAACACCGTGGAGTCGAGCTATCTCTCGAAAGAATAAGGCAGCATTGTGGGTTGCATCATCAGTTTTATGAAAATATATGAAATGTGCCATTTTAGAAAACCGATCAACAACCAAAAAAATTGAATAATTACCTATCTTTGACCTAGGTAAGCCTAAAACAAAATCCATAGAAATATCAACCCAAGGCTCACTAGGTACGGGCAAAGGGATACATAAACCATGTGGTAAGAATCTAGATTTGGTATGCCTACAGGTAATGCATCGAGCACACACTCTCTACATCACGTTTCATTCTTGGCCAAAAAAAGTGTTCATGCAATATATCTAAATTCTTCCTTACGCCAAAGTGACCCATCAAACCACCTCTATGTGCTTCGTGCACATGCAACTCATGCATAGAACTATTAGGCATGCAAAGTTTATTTTCTCTAAACAAGTACCCATCAAGTCTATAGAACTTACCGAACGCCACCTTCTCACATGCTTCATACACACTGGTAAAGTATTAGAAAAATCAGGTAATGCTAAAACATGAGCAGTACATAACCTTTCTTTAATCTCAATAAATACATGATTTAGCTCACTTTCCCAATTAAAACCCATGGATTTTTTAACAATTTCAGTGAATGGTGCGGCCAATGTACTAAAATTTTTGACAAAGCATCGATGAAAACTAGCCAAACCATGAAAACTTCTCACCTCCGTGATTGACTTGGGTGTGGGCCATTCTTTGATTGCCTTCACCTTTTCCTCATCTACCTCGATTCCTCTTGTGCTAACAATATAGCCAAGAAACACAACTTTGTCCAAACGAAAGGAACATTTCTTTATATTGGCATATAATTTTCCTTTTCTCAAAACATCAAGTCCACAACGCAAATGTTCTAAATGCTCATCTAAGTTCTTGCTATATACCAAGATATCATCAAAATAGACTACAACAAATCAGCCTTTATACGCACGCAATGCATGATTCATTAACCTCATAAATGTACTAGGTGCATTAGTAAACCCAAAAGACATTACCAACCACTCGTACAATCTATATTTAGTTTTAAAGGCAGTTTTCCATTCATCTCTCTCTCTCTCTCTCATCCTATTCTGATGATACCCACTTTTTAAATCAATTTTTGTGAAAACACATGATCCATGCAGTTCATCTAACATGTCATCTAACCTAGGAATAGGATGTCTATATTTTATCGTAATGTTGTTGATAGCTCGGCAATCAATGGACATTCGCCAAGTGCCATCCTTCTTAGGTACGAGCAATACTGGTACCGCGCATGGACTTAAGCTCTCTCTCACGTGTCCTTTGGCCATCAACTCCTCAACTTGCCTTTGTAGTTCATTTGTCTCCTCTGAATTACTCCTATAGGCTGGTCGATTGGGGATCGATGCTCCTGGTACAAAATCAATTTGATGCTCTATTCCCCTGATGGGTGGGTGGCAAACCATTAGGCACCTCGGTGGGGAACACGTCTTCATACTCCTACAATAGAGAAACAACCACACTAGGTAAAGATTTGTCAAGTTTGTTAGTATTAAAACATGCCTCTTTGTACAGAAGTACAAACATAACCTGGTTTTTATAAAAAGCACTCTTGACATCACTCGGTTTAGCATAAAAACTCACTTGTTTTTTTCTTCTCTCTTTTTTTACACTTTCTCTTTTCTTTTCACTCTCTTTTTTTCTTCACTCTTCTTTTTATTTTCACTCTCTGTTTTTGAACTCTCAGTCTCACAAGTTTTTTTCAACTCATTTTCTCTTTTCAATTTCATTTGATCTTCATACATTTGTCTTGGAGTCAAAGGAACAAGAGTAATGGTCTAATTGTCTTTCACGAATGTATACCGATTCTTGAACCTATCATAAGTAACCTTCATGTCGAATTACCACGACCTGCCCAATATTATGTGACCCGCATGCATGGGAACAACATCAAAAAGTACTTCTTCCTTGTATTCCTAATTGAGAAGGAAACTAACACTTGCTTGTTGACCTTGATCTCCCCACATTCATTTAACCACTGTAGCTTATATGGCCTAGGATGTTTCAAGAGAGATAAATTTAACCTTTCAACTAAAGTAGTGCTAGCCACAATAGTACAACTTCCCCCATCAATGATCATACTACAAAACTTGTTATTGATGTGGCATCTAGTATGAAAAATGTTCTCCCTTTGTTCTTACATGTCATCCTCTTTGACTTGGGCACTTAAAGCATGCCTAGCCACAAGTGACTCACCCTTTACTGGATACTTCGCATCATCATCACAACCGGCCTCAGGTTGTGGCATTTGTTCATTCTCGCTCTCACATTCAGTTTGCACCTCTCCAGCAGCACGTGCAATCGTGGTCCCTCTTATTTGGACATTGTGAAGCTATGTGACCTACGCCCAAACAACAAAAAAATTTAATGTCACGATTAGGAGTTTGAGGTTCGATTTTACCTTTGGTGGAGTTGGAAACTTCATCTCTCTTCTTGGGTGGTTCGATTTTGGACTTGACAACAGCCCTATTGTCTTTCTTCCAATCAGATCTCCCTGAAGTAGATAAGCCCAAATTTTGAAGTGAACGAGCCACTTTCCTTTTAAGTTGTCGTTCCACCTTTATTGCCATATGCACCATGTCTTCCAACTCTACGTAGTGTTATAATTCTACTATGTTGGTAATATCTCGGTTCAGCCCATTCAAAAACCTTGCCATGGTAGCTTCTCTATCTTCTTCGATGTTAACCCAAATCATGGCTATCTCCATCTCTTTGTAGTAATCATCCACGCTTCGATAACCTTGAGTAAGGCATTGTAACTTTTGATATAAATCCCTATAGTAGTGACTTGAAACAAATCGCCTCTTCATGATTGCCTTAATCTCCTCCCATGTCTCAATAGGCCTCTCATGGTTTTTCCTTCGGTTCATCACAAGTTGATCCCACCATATAATAGCATAATCGGTAAACTCAATAATGGCAAGTTTTACCTTTTTCTCCTCAGAGTAATTTTGGCACTCAAAAATTAACTCAACATTCTTTTTCGATTCCAAGTATGCTTCCTGATCATTCTTCCCTTAGAACGATGGAATCTTTAACTTGATGCTTCCTAGATTTCTGTCAACTCCATCTCGCCATCTGGGATCTCTTTAAAAGTCTAGACCACGCTTTTTTCCTCTTGGTATTACCCTGCCATCTGTGTTCAAAGGACCTTGATCCTCTTCATCATTGAATTCAACCTACTGGTCGTCATCAGAAGCACGCTCCTCTTGCCTTCTTTGGTTTCGTTCTTCATGTCATGTAGCAATAACAGCGTCTTGCCTATCCATCCGATCCTAGATTTCATTAAACACCACGTTCATGCGTTCAAATTGTTGCTGTATAGCCTGCAACATGAGTGGCGCTCTTCGCTCATCTGAACCTTCAGCCCAGGAAGACATTTATTTGAAACTACAGAAACAAATAAATGTTAGAAATAATTTCTCACACACTCCCTTTCATGTTTGCACTCAAATAAGGTTACTCCACTCGTGTATGCACTCTATTGGCTTTTTTTCGATAATAAGCTCACCCACTCTTGCCTTTTACCGCTCTTGTTTCCCTTACAAGTTCGTTAAGAACTAATTGAACTTCAACCAAGGAACAACTTGTATTATCCCAACTAGCAATAGATCCAAGAAACAAAAGGGAATAAAAGTTACACGGCACTTTTGTGTATGGTCTTAATACCCCCGGGGAAAGGAGTCGGTTATGGAGTAAGATTAGATCCCTTGCTATTGGGCCTATTACTTCTCCTTGGTTGCTGTTCAGAGACTTTAATGCCGTTAGATATCCATATGAGCGGTTCGGTGGGTGTGCCACGTGGCCAGCCCATATGGATGACCTTAATGGCTGTCTATATGCGGCTAAGCTTGATGATCTGAGGTATAGTGGTATACAGTTCACTTGGTCTAATAACAAACAAGAGGAAAATTTCATTAAGACTAAGATTGACCGTGCTTTGGTCAATGAGACCTAGGTGACTTCTTTGCCCCAAACAAATGCCTTTTTCTGCCCTCCTGGTATTTCGGATCATGCGAGAATTGAGGCCCTTCTTAACCTTGATGGGTTTAAAGCTAGGAGATCATTTAAATATTTTGATTTTTGGGCCAAAAGCCCTCAATTTCTTCCTTTGGTTCAAGAGGTCTTCCAGGAGCAGGTTGAGGGTTATGAGATGTTTCGAGTTACCAAAAAGCTTAAGCTGCTAAAAGTAAAGATGAAGCAATTGATAAAGAAACTTTTAGTGACATCTCCACTAGAGTTTTGACTCAGAAAGTAGTTCTTGAGGATCTTCAGGTTAGATTGGATAAACACTCCATTGACTGTCTTATTGCGGGTCAAGAGAGGGAAGCCTATAAGTCCTATATGGAGTTAAGCATGGCGGATTAGAGTTTCCTCAAACAAAAGGCTATGATTCAATGGCTTAACTTAGGTGATTAAAATTCCAAGTTCTTTCACAAGTCCATCAACTTTCATCGTAATAGATCTCGCATATCTATGGTCACTCGAGATGATGGTACGTATGCACTGATTGTCAAGGCATATTTAACCATATTGTTGGTTACTATAAGGACCTTTTGGGTTCTGCTACTTTTTCCCAAGGGGTTGATGCCGGGGAGATTCAGGACCTTATCAAGGGTAGGTTGTCCCCGCAGAGTGGGATGGCTTTGGTTGGTGAGGTTATTTCTGAGGAGATCAGACAAACTATGTGGTCTTTGAAAGTTAACAAGGCTTCTGGCCCTGATGGTTTTTCTGCGAGTTTCTTTAAGGATGCCTGGGAGGTTGTGGGTACTGATGTTACTAGAGCTATTAAGTGCTTCTTTGAATCGGGGCATATGTTGAGAGAAGTTAACACTACCTTTATTGCCCTCATTCCCAAAATTTCCAACCAGTCGTCCATTAAGGAATACCGTCCCATATCTTGCTGTAATACTATCTATAAATGTATTTCTAAGATCATTGGTAATCGTATTAAGGGGTGTTTGCCTGATATTATTTCTCCTTCCCAGTCGATCTTTGTCAAGGGAAGGCGTATAGCGGACAATATCTTCTTGTCTCAGGAATTGCATAGAGACTAACACAAACAGAATAAAGGCCTTAGATGCGCGCTTAAAGTCAATCTTATAAAAGCTTATGACAATGTTAGATGGGACTTCATGGAAGTGGTGCTTAGAAGTATGAATTTCCCTGATAGGATGGTTAGTTGGATCACAGAGTGTATGATGACCCTTAGTTTCTCGATTAACATCAATAGGGAACTCAATGGCTTCTTCCTGGGGAAGAAAGGCCTTAAGCAGGGTGACCCCCTATCCCCTTATCTTTTAGTTATGGCTATGGAGGTCTTATATGGTCTCTTCCACAAGCACACTACTGAGTTTCCTTTCAATTATCACTGGCGGTGTAGAAAAGATAAAATTGTACACCTATGTTTTGCTGATGACCTTAGGACTTCTCGAGAGCTGATGTCCAATCGATTAAGGTTGTTAGGAAAGTGCTTGATAATTTTACTAAGCTGTCTGGCCTCTCCCCTAGCCCGCCAAAGAGTGACGTTTATTTTTTTAGGGTCGAGGGTAATGTGAGAAATGGGATCCTGGATATCCTCAGTTTTAGAGAGGGTCTGTTGCATGTTCGATATCTTGGGGTTCCTTTGATCTCTACAAAGCTTGCCTATAAGTACTGTAAACCCCTTATTGATAAGATTGCCAAAAGAATTCAGATCTAGACTAGCAAGTTCTTATCCTATTCGGGTAGACTCTAGTTGATTAGATCTATCTTGTTCTCTATTGGTCATCCTTGTTTATCCTCCTCAAGAAGGTCCTTAAGGAGGTGGGACGTCTCTTGAGGGCCTTTTTGTGGAGTTATCCAGATATGAAGTCCTCTGGGGCCAAGGTCTCATGGGAGGAGATCTATGTCCCTCGAAGGGAAGGGGGGTTAGGTCTCAAATCCCTTGTTATGTGGAACAAAGCCGCTGTGGCTATGCATATCTGGTTTCTCCTGACCGGCGGGGATATTTCCCTCTGGTGCATGTGGATCAAATCAAATATCCTTAGGGGTAACTCCTTTTGGTCAGTAAAGATTCCTCAATCAGCCTCATGGTATTCGCGTAAGCTCCTTCAGCTTCGCCCTCTGATTAAGCCCTACATCAAGTACGAGGTAGGGATTGGTCAGGATACTTTCATGTGATTGGATACTTGGCATCCTTGGGGTTCTATTATTGAGGAAAGGGGCCCTCGCATTATTTATGACTCGGGACTCGATCGCTTGGCAAAAGTCCAGAGCATTGTTAATGGCTGCAATTGGAGGTGGCCCTCTGCGATCACCATGGATCTTATTCATATGGCTAGGGAGGTTCGGTTCCTGCCGAATACCTCTAAGCTTGATAACATTAGATGGCTCCTCAATGGTGGGAAGTTTTCTATAGGCTCCCTGAGAGAGGCCATTCGTGACTCCCATCCTTGTCCTTTGTGTCAGAATCTTGTCTGGTTTAAGAATCATATTCCCATGGTTAGTTTTATCCTTTGGATTACTATTAGGGGTCATCTTAACACAGGAGATAGGCTCAGGTTGTTTGGTATTGATTGTGATTATAACTGTAGCTTATGCACGGGCTCTCTGGGTCTCATGATCACTTGTTCTTTAACTGCACTTTCACACATCAGGTGTGGTCTAGTGTTTTAGGTAAATGTCATCTTGGTTGGGTTGAGTCTTGTGCAGGTAAATTCTATGATCCGTGAGTTAGCCTTTTCAATTACCGTGATGGGAATCAAGGTGGTCTTAGAGATGGTGGACAGAGTCTCAGAGAACCGCTGCAAGTCCTAGAAGGGCCAATCAAAAGATCAAGAGAAAAGAAGATCAAGGACGCAATGCAAGGATTGGTGCAATCTGTCTGGACCGAGCATGCCAAATTATTATACAAGAATCCACCATTTAAGATGGGATCACAAGAAGAAGACCCTACTCCACTTCATGTGATACAAGCTACGGAGAGAAGCACAACCTAATGTTTTGGATCTTAATATTCATGCTTATGGGCATGTTGGACTATTTAATTTGTTGGGTTTTACTTTTAATTATACAAGAAGAGGAAGGGTTTAGGCCTAAGTAATTTCGGCCAGCCCATGATTGAATTTAATTAGGTTTAGTTTTGGCTAGCAAGGACTAGTGCAATCGTAGCACATGATCCTAGCACATGTTATCCCACATTGCTTAGAAACAAGGAATTGCTTTCAACCTTCTCTTATATAAAGGAGCCTCCATGTATTATTTTTACATGAATAGAATGAAGTAAAATTTTATTTGAGAGAAACTTTCTCTTATAGTTCTTAAGTGAACTAAAGGACTTATCAAGGTTTCTTCCATGTGGCATCCTAGCTACAATCTTGGTTCTTGAAACAAGAGTTCAACGAGTCAAGATTTGTTCCTTGACTTGATTTTGACGTTCTTAGGTTTAGTTCAAATTGTTCATGGGTTCAAGGGAATTCAAATCCTTGAAGGTTCACATCATTTGGTATCAGAGCTCAGGCTTCAAATCAGGTTTATCTACCTTTTACGTTCTTTGTTTTGAATTTTTGCCGAGGCATTTTCTAAGTATCATTCTTTTCTTTCTTAATTCTTGGTTTTTTTCTTGATCCTTGTTCTTTCTTGAATATTTGTTCTTGCTTATTTAGTATCGTTCTTGATTCTTGTCAATTCCTTGTTTTCTAATATTTTCTTGAATCTATTTGTTTTTATTCCCTTATTTTAAAAAAAAAGAATCAATATCTTTTGAGATTAATCAATATATTTTGATTCTGAAATTCATATCTTATATTTAAATCTTTTGAGATACTCAATCAATCAATATCTTTTGTTGAAATCTTGTGTTGCATAAGGAGGACGGCTAGCATTTGAGTTGGCGGCTAGGGTTTCTACAGGGTTTTAGCCGCACAAGAAAAAAAATAGAAGAAAAAAAAAGAAGAGAAGAAGTTATTTTTGGCAATAGATATTCAAGTACTTTATGTGGCTAATATAGTGAACCTTGTTTTCCAATTGTTTGCGTATATCATCATTTCGTATATCGTCGTTGGTATTTTTTGTTTGTCTTTTTTCTCTCCCCAACGTCTATATATTTCGTGTCACTTTTATTTCCTTTTGTTTCTTGGATCTATTGCTAGTTGGGATAATACAAGTTGTTCCTTGGTAGAGGTTCAATTAGTTCTTAAAGAACTTGTAAGAGAAACAAGAGCGGTAAAAGGCAAGAGTGGGTGAACTTATTATTGGAAAAAAATTCAAAAGAGTGCATACACGAGTGGAGTGACCTTATTTGAGTGCAAACACAAAAGGGAGTGTGTGAGAAATTATTTCTAACATTTGTCTGTTTCTATAGTTTCAAATAAATGTCTTCCGGGGCTGAAGGTTTAGACGAGCGAAGAGAGCCACTCATGTTGTAGGCTAAACAGTAACAATTTGAACGCATGAACGTAGTGTTTAATGAAATCCAGGATCAAATGGATAGGCAAGACGCTGTTATTGCTACATAGCGTGAAGGACGAAACCAAAGAAGGCGAGATGAGCGTGCTTCTAATGATGACCAGGAGGTTGAATTCAACAATGAAGAGGATCAAGGTCCTTTGAACAAAGACGGCTGGGTTGTACCAAGAGGCAGAAGGCGTGGTCAAGATTTTTGAAGAGATCTAAGATGGTAAGATGGAGTTGACAGAAATTTAGGAAGCATCAAGATGAAGATTCCATCGTTCAAAGGGAAAAATGATCTGGAAGCATACTTGGAATGGGAGAAGAATGTTGAGTTGATTTTTGAATGCCATAATTACTCTTAGGATAAAAAGGTAAAACTCGTCGTCATTGAATTTACCGATTATGCTATTATATGGTGGGATCAACTTGTGATGAACTGAAGTAGAAACCATGAGAGGTCTATTGAGACATGGGAGGAGATGAAGGCAATTATGAGGAGGCAATTTGTTCCAAGTCACTAGTATATGAATTTATATCAGAAGTTACAATGCCTTACTCAATGTTATCAGAGCGTAGATGACTACTACAAAGAGATGGAGATAGCCATGATTCGGGCTAACATCGAAGAAGACAGAGAAGCTACCATGGCATGGTTTTTGAATGGGCTGAACAGGGATTTTACCAACATAGTAGAATTACAACACTACGTGGAGTTGGAGGACATGGTGCATATGGCAGTAAAGGTGGAACGACAACTTAAAAGGAAAGGGGCTCGCTCACTTCAAAAATTTAGGCTCGTCTACTTCATGGAGATCTGATTGGAAGAAAGACAACGGGGCTGTTGTCAAGTCCAAAACCGAACCACCCAAGAAGAGAGGTGAAATTTCTAGCTCCACCAAAGGTAAAATCGAACCTCAAACTCATAATCGTGACATTAAAAGTTTTCGTTGCTTGGGCATAGGTCACATAGCTTCACAATGTCAAAATAAGAGGACCATGATTGCACGTGCTGATGGAGAGGTGGAAACTAAAAGTGAGAGCGAGGATGAACTAAAGCCACAATCTGAGGCCGCTTGTGATGATGATGTGGAGTATCCGGTTGAGGGTGAGTCACTTGTGGCTAGGTGTGCTTTAAGTGCCCAAGTTCAAGAGGATGACATGGAACAACAAAGGGAGAACATTTTTCATACTAGATGCCACATCTGTAACATGGTTTGTAGTATGATCATTGATGGGGGAAGTTGCACTAATGTGGCTAGCACTACTTTAGTTGAAAAGTTAAATTTACCTCTCTTGAAACTTCTTAGGCCATATAAGTTGTAGTGGTTAAATGAATGTGGGGAGATCAAGGTTAACAAGCAAGTGTTAGTTTCCTTCTCAATTGGAAAGTACAAGGATGAAGTACTTTGTGATATTGTTCCCATGCATGTGAGTCATATACTATTGGGCAGGCCATGGCAATTCGACAGGAAGGTTACTCATGATGGGTTCAAGAATCGGCATACATTCGTGGAAGACAATCAGATCATTACTCTTGTTCCTCTAACTCCAAAACAAGTGTATAAAGGTCAAATGAAATTGAAAAAAGAAAATGAGTTGAAAAAAATATTGTGAGACTGAGAGTTCAAAAACAGCAAGTGAAAAGAAAAAGGAGAGTGAAGAAAAAAAAAAGAGTGAATAGAAAAGAGAAAGTGTAGAAAAAGAGAACAAAAAAATAAGTGAGTTTTTATGCTAAACCGAGTGATGTCAAGAGTGCTTTTTATACAAACCAGCCTATGTTTGTACTTCTGTACAAAGAGGCATGTTTTAATACTAACGAGCTTGACAAATCTCTGCCTAGTGTGGTTGTTTCTCTATTGCAGGAGTATGAAGATGTGTGTCCCACCGAGGTGCCTAGTGGATTGCCACCCATCAGGGGAATAGAGCATCAAATTGATTTTGTACCAGGAGCATCGATCCCCAATCGACCAGCCTATAGGTGTAATCCAGAGAAAACAAAGGAACTACAAAGGCAAGTTGAGGAATTGATGGCCAAAGAACATATGAGAGAGAGCTTGAGTCCATGCACGGTGCCAGTATTGCTCATACCTAAGAAGGCTGACACTTGGCGAATGTGCATTGATTGCCAGGCTATCAACAACATTATGGTAAAGTATAGACATCCTATTCCTCAGTTAGATGACATGTTAGATGAACTGCATGGATCATGTGTTTTCACAAAAATTGATTTGAAAAGTGGGTATCATCATATTAGGATGAGGGAGGGAGATGAATGGAAAACTGCATTTAAAACTAAATATGGATTGTACGAGTAGTTGGAATGCCTTTTGGACTAACTAATGCACTTAGTACATTTATGAGGTTAATAAATCATGCATTGCATGCGTTTATAGGCAGATTTGTTGTAGTCTACTTTGATGATGTCTTGGTGTATAGCAAGAACTTAGATGAGCATTTAGAACATTTGCATTGTGTACTTGTTGTTTTGAGAAAAAAAAAATTATATGCCAATATAAAGAAATGTTCTTTTTATTTGGACAAAGTTGTGTTTCTTGGCTATGTTGTTAGCACAAGAGGAATCGAGGAAGATACGAAAAAGGTGAAGGCTATCAAAGAATGGCCCACACCCAAGTCAATCACAGAGGTAAGAAGTTTTCATGGTTTGGCTAGTTTTTATTGACGCTTTGTCAAAGATTTCAGTACATTGGCCGCACCGCTCATTAAAATTGTTAAAAAATCCGTGGGTTTTAATTGGGAAAGTAAGAAAAATCGTGCATTTATTGAGATTAAAGAAAGGTTATGTAGTGCTCCTATTTTAGCAATACCTGATTTTTATAAAACTTTTGAGGTTGAATGTGATGATTTAGGAATTGGTATTGGAGCCTCTTTGTTGCAGGAGAAGCAGCCCATAGCTTATTTCAGTGAAAAGCTAAATGGAGCAGCTTTGAACTACCCAACAAATGAAAAAGAACTTTATGCATTGGTGAGAGCCTTGGAAACCTGGCAACACTACCTGTGGCCGAAAGAATTTGTCATACATACCGATCATGAGTCCTTGAAACACTTGAAGGGACAAGGTAAGTTGAATAAAAGGCTTGCCAGGTGGATGGAATTCATTGAGACCTTTCTGTATGTGATCAAATATAAACAAGGTAAGGAGAACATTGTGGCCAATGCATTATCAAGAAGGTATTCCCTTGCCTCTACTTTAAATGCAAAATTATTGGGCTTTGAGTATGTTAAAGAATTGTATGATACTGGTGATGATTTTTCTTGTGTGTATGACGCATGTGAGAAGGCGGCATTCGGTGTTCTATTGACTTGATGGGTACTTGTTTAGAGAAAATAAACTTTGCATGCCTAATAGTTCTATGCGTGAGTTGCTCGTGCGTGAAGCACATGAAGGTGGTTTGATGGGTCACTTTGGAGTAAGGAAGACTTTGGATATATTGCATGAACACTTTTTTTGGCCAAAAATGAAACGTGATGTGGAGAGAGTGTGTGCTAGATGCATTACTTGTAGGCAGGCCAAATCTAGAGTCTTATCACATGGTTTATATAGTCCTTTGCCCATACCTAGTGAGCCTTGGGTCGATATTTCTATTGACTTTGTTTTAGGCTTACTTAGGTCAAAGACAGGTAAGGATTCGATTTTTGGGGTTGTTGATCGGTTTTCTAAAATGGCACATTTCATATCTTGTCATAAAACTAATGATGCAACCCACATTGCTGACTTATTTTTTCGAGAGATAGTTCGACTCCACAGTGTTCCTAAGAGTATTGTGACTGACCGAGATGCTAAGTTCCTTAGCTATTTTTGGAAGGTCTTGTGGGGCAAGTTGGGAACTAAGTTGTTGTTTTCAACTACTTGTCATCTCCAAACGGATGGACAAATCGAGGTAGTGAATAGAACTTTATCTACCTTATTACGTACTGTCATTCAACAGAACCTGAAAAATTGGGAGGATTGTTTACCATTCATAGAGTTTGTATATATAATCAGACTATGCATACTACCACTTCTTATTTTTCTTTTGAAATTGTTTATGGCCTTAGTCTACTTACTCCTTTGGACTTGTTGCCTTTACCTATTGATGACAGGAGTAGCTTGGATGGACAAAAAAAGCTGAATTGGTGAAATCACTTCATGAGAGGATACGACTTCAAACTGAGCAGAAAAATGAGAAGATTGCTTCCCAAGAAAATAAAGTATGAAGACGTGTCATCTTCAAGCCAAGATATTGGGTTTGGGCGCATATGCGCAAGGAACGCTTTCCAGCCTATAGAAAAACTAAATTGCACCCTCGAGGCGATGGACCTTTCCGAGTTCTGAAGAAGATCAAAGACAATGCTTATAAAATCAATCGTCCAGGTGAGTATAATGTTTCTGCTACTTTCAATGTTTTTGACCTTTCTCCTTTTGATGTCGGTGACGATTCGGGGTCGAATCCTTTTGAGGAGACATGCAATGATGGGAATCAAGGTGGTCTTAGAGATGGTGGACAAAGTCTCAGAGAACCGTTACAAGTCCAAGAAGGGCCAATCACAAGATCAAGAGCAAAGAAAATCAAGGATGCAATGCAATGATTGGTGCAATCAGTCTGGACCGAGCATGCCAATTTATTATACAAGAATCCACCGTTTAAGATGCGATCACAAGAAGAAGAACCTGCTCCACTTCATGTGATACAAGCTACGAAGAGAAGCACAACCTAATGTTTTGGGTCTTAATATTCATGCTTATGGGCTTGTTAGACTATTTGATTTGCTGGGTTTTGCTTTTAATTATTACAAGAAGAATAAGGGTTTGGGGCTAAGTAATTTAGGCCAGCCCATGATTGAATTTAGTTAGGTTTAGTTTTGGCTTGCAAGGACTGGTGCAATCATAGCACATGATCCTAGCACATGTCCACATTTCTTAGAAACAATGAATTGCTTCCAACCTTCTCCTATATAAAGGAGCCTCCATGTATTATTTTGACGTGAATAAAGTGAAGTAAAGTTTCTCTTACAGTTCTTGAGTGAACTAAAGGACTTTTCAAGGTTTCTTCCTTATGGCGTCCTAGCTACAATCTTGGTTCTTGAAACAAGAGTTTAATGAGTCAAGATTTGTTTATTAACTTGATTTTGATGTTCTTAGGTTTAGTTCAAATTGTTCGTGGGTTCAAGGGAATTCAAATCCTTGCGGGTTCACATCATACCGTCTACTGTATCTGGAAGGAGCGCAATTCCCGTAAGTTCCAGGGTAGGAGTAGTGGTCCTGAGGTGGTGTTTAGGGATATTTATGATTTGATTAGGGGGAGGGTTTCCTTCAAGCACAGGGTACCTGACTCCCCTACCAATAGGGCTATTCAAGAGGACTGAGGTGTCACCCCGGATATTTTTGAAACTAACCATTGAACAGAATTGTTTTTTTTCCCTGCGCAGGGGACGCCTAGGTTTTCCTGTGAGGTTTTGGAATCTATCGTTTGGAGTGTTGAAGGGTACACTCTATAGTGAGTGTTAACTATATTTAACTAGTCGTTATCTCCTGTTAGTTTGTCCTTGTGCAGATTAGCTTGGAAGGTCTAAGGATCAGTGGGGTTTTGGGATTTATTGTTGGAGAGTAGAGTGATACACCATACATTGAGTGAGTGCTGTGAGGTTTTTGCTAATTTTGTTTTGTGTTCGCTCTTTGTGTAGTAGCATTATTTCTTGTGTTCTTGCAAGCTATTCGATCATGCCTCTTTGGGTGATGTCCCAAGTAGGCTATTTCATAGCCTGTCGAGAGATTTGCTTCTATCTTTTCTTTGGAGGGCAAAGCGATACATCTTGTGGGGAGTGTGTGAGCTTTCTTGTGCGGGTGCGTGTGTTGTTATGTATGTTTTTTTTTCTTATGTTCTCTTTACTACTTAGGTCACCGGTCTTTGGATACCCTAAAAGGAAAAAGGTCTGATGGTGAGGAAATGCTGCATCTTGGTCCTCTATGTGCCGCAGCTGATCTTTATTTTTTTTTGGTAATTAAACGTAACATAAAAGAAGAAAAAAAATTACATGATTCCAAGGGGTTTACCCCAGAAGATTACATCACTAACCAAACAGAACAAAAAACAATCATAAACCACATGACCCCATGCAAAACCCGCATGGGGAAATACACCAAAACCCCGTAGGAAAGTTCTATCAACCTGCGGGACCAAAAGACCATTTCTTCTTTTCCTTTCCACTAGATTGCTTAGCCTGCTTACTGTCTCCATCAACCAGAGTCCCCAAATTCTTATCCTCACCATTTTTCTTTTTCTTTTTCTTACGCACAAGCACGCTGAAGGAGTTTGAAATAGGAGTTACAATTGCCGCTTGCTTCCTGTCACCCATCTCTGCTGAGTTTGAAAAATCCATAGAAGCTTTATTTTTCCTAGGCATCTCACAATCACCCGCATCCACATGTGAAGGATGAGCTGCATACTCCATCAAAGAACCATCCTCCTTTTGCTCCCTATTACCTACATCTGCGGTTTTTGTTAACTTCACTCCAACATCAACAGCCGTAGGCACATCAGCCACCTTGCTATTCGTTCCTTTCCGCATAACTTTGCCAAAGCCCACAACAGTTGTATCATCTGGCTCACGAGCCTTCCCCATGTTCATTGCAGCTACACTAGTGGGAGAGGCACAAGGGGAAAGCAAAGATGGACGGTCAGACCTACTAGCACCTTTGCCAACCCCCTTTCCTCGACCGACTGGAGTCCACTCATCTTGACACTCTACAGGCTAATTCTAACATCGGCTAATATCATGATCAAAAGCTTTACAATGGGAGCAAACCGATGGTAGACCTTGATACTCAACACTAACTTCTACACTATCCCCTTCACATTGAACCAAGATAGAATGTAACAAAGGCTTGGTCGCATCAACTTCCACACACACCCACGCATATAAAATGTGATGCTTTGTATCCGTGGCCTTATCCAGATAGAGAGTAATACAAACTGCAGTAGCTATTCTACTCAAACATGCAGAATTCCAGAATTTGAGAGGAAGCTCATGAAATTTTACCCAAATAGGAATTTAGAGAGAGCCTCTTTAGCAAGCTTGAGCCTCTTTTTCCAACGATGTAGGATCAGCATCCTTCCCGAGAAATGCCAAGGTCCCTTATCCAAAATCTTCTCCATGGCTTCCATACTGCAGAACTTAAAAATGTAGAAACCTTTGTCAATACCGTAAACATCCACCAAACCCTCTTGCCCCCACAACCTTCTAGCCATAGCTCTAACCAAACCAAAAGCTAGGTCTATATCCAAGAAATAGCCCACTAGGCAGGATTCCCAAGACTTGTCGTCAACCAAATCACCAGCAATTTCAATAACCTCAGGATGATTTGGGTCCTTAGCTTCCACAAATTCAAGGTTAGAATAGGAAAAACTTTGGTTCATAAGCAAAGATGCCCAAGATTTTGGTTAAGGCAAATTCTTGAGCACCTTGCCTACATTTGCAGAATTTGCAGCAACCACATGCTCTTCATTCAGATTAGCTTAGGAAACCATGGGGGCCCAAGTCCTAGCAACCCCAACAACAGGCTCAGTCCCCTGCTGGGCTAACTGCATCTGTTCCTGCCTACCAAAATGAGCACCGCCTCTACTCGGGGGACGCCTGCCTCCCCTACCCCTAGAAGAAAAGGGGTACCTCTCAACACCTTGGATTGTGTGTTCACCATGGAAGTAACCCAAGTTTGTTTCAATGTCAACTATACGTCCCGAGCTGAGGGGGCTAAAGACCTTTCCGAGCTCGGGTTTAGTGCCTCAATAGCAAGTTGCTCAAAATAAATACTGGCCTCAACTGGAACATGACTTGATGAAGCTTCAGCACCGTCACCATCCTCGAGTCCAAGAGACTTCGCCACAGCCCTAAACCGCTTTGTTACCTAACCCCGTGGTAAAACCCCACTAGGATGGGATTGAGGAGTAATCCTAGGTTGTGATTCTTGATCAGGAGAAGAACCCCTTGAACTGGAAATTCTTGTCGCACCATCATGAGGGTTTGCTGGCGACTGAGCCGCACTCAGCCTCACCTGGGATGAGGGAGACTGAGTAGCCTTAGTCTAGCCCTCACTTCGCATAAAACCCTTACCTGGATCCTACTCCGTTGCCAGATAAGAGAAGTCTGTCTTCATCACCAAAGATTGAAGAGAACCCCAGCACGAAAAGGAGTTTTGCACCTTCAATCTCACTATATTTCGCACCTAGTTACTATAGCACCATACATTTTCGTCCACATTTTCTCTTACCATCACTTCCGCAGCTGATCTCGGCTATTCCGAATGTCTTTTTTTGTTGCTTCTTGCTGTTGCTACTACATTTTTGATGTTATGCCTTGATAGCTTGAGGTTGTTTTGTTTATTGTGCTCCCTAACTATGAGCGTTGTTCATAGTTTTGTTATATACTTTTGCCTCTTGTTTCCTGGTACCTTTCCCACCTTCTAATGTTCTGTTAATCTGTAAAATTTATGTATATAGCCTTCCCATACGGCTTGTGTAAGCGACCAGGTGTGTGTGTTAGGTGGTTTTTTTGCTGTATATCTATATAATGTGAATTTGTTGCGTGTACCGCATCTTTTTAGTGGTTTTCAAAAAGTTGCTAGTTCCCCATTGCTTGCGGCTGAAGAGGAATATTGTTCTTTTGGATTATACGGTCAGGCTCGGTGATTCAACAGATTGTAATGCCATAGTTTTGTTCAGTTGTTGGCTGCTGGAATTGTTGTTGCAGTTTTGAGGTTGTTTATGCAGCTTAACTGTGTTTCTCTGGGCTCCTGGTTGCTGCACCTTTTATGTGGTTATGACAGGTTTTTTGGTTGTGATGCATGTGAGGGTTAATGCTCCTCAAGTGGATATATTTGTGTGGATATTCTGGTGGATAACCAGATTTCCTCAAGAGGTCGGCTTTTCCTTTTTAAGTAGGTTGCTTGGTTTAGTTGAATTTCTTCATCAGTTGCATCAATTTTGGGGCCAACTGTACTGGTTCTTTAAATTGTTATATAGGTGGATTTCTTGCTTTAGTTGGGTGGAACGGTTAGGATCCTATTCTAGGTGTATTTCTATTTTAGGTTTGTTATTTGTAATTTTGCTACAATAGGTGGTGTTGATTTGGGGGGGGGGGGTAATTAAATGTAACAAAGAAAAGAAAAGATACAAAAATACAAGGGGCATGCCCCAAGCCTCACAAGCACTACCAAGAACAAAATCAAAAGCATAAAAAAGGCTTTCGGCTAAGCCACAACCAGATAACATACCAACTAAAACAAAGAAAAAGAGACCATAATTTCTGCCCCCATAATTTAGCAAAACAATGGGAAAGAAAATAAGGCCAACCAAACAAACTAAGCACAAGCCAACCCACTTAAAACCAAAAGCCTATACAAGGAATAAAAGAAGGCATTAAACCACAAAACAGCCCAAGCACTTGAGCATCCTGAAATCGCAGCAATAGCAACAGGAAAAGCACAACATTCGAGCTCCACTAAAATCGAGAGCCATCCATATAAAACATAGAATTCCACTTCAGCCATAAATAGAACTAGGAGCAGATATGCAGGTTTGGAAAACAGCCCCAAAACCACTACAGCTAACAAACCACAGCATCCGCAGAAAATAGGAAGAAACCGCAACAAAACAGAAACTGAAGCAACAAAGCTACCAGGAAGAAAGAAATAAGCTTCTATACAACAGTCGAGACTACAACACCTAGCAAGAAGAAACCACCTACTGGACAAAATCGAACCTGAATGGAAAAAAGCAACCAAGCCCAACAACACACACCCACACATGTACACAAGCCCTTACACAAGCCGTAAGGGGAAGGCTAAATCCAAAAGGTCCATAGGAATATACACCAGACCGAAATGAAGACGAAAGCAAAAACGCAGCTGGGAAGGGGCAACAACCAAAAGCCCCAAAATAAAGATAAGGGGGACACCCAGACAAGCATAGGAAGACAAAGAAAAACAAATATCAAAAGAAGCTATGAACACCCCTCATAGCTAGGGATCAAAATCAGGAGCAAAATATAAAACCAACAACAAAATAAAACCAGGAGCTCAACAAGCTGCTACCACCAACAAAATCTATAACAAAGCCATAATTCGTGGCACATATGGCCGCTATCTCCAAGGAAAGGGCAAAGCCTTAGGATCGAAGCTTCTTCCTTCGAGGAGCTAGCAACCAACAGGACCTAAACATAGCAAATAGTAAAAACCAATGAAAGTACAAAAAAAGAACACACGCACCAAGGTGGCGATATATAGCTAGTAGACAATAGAAAGCTCGGCACTCCAAAGAAAAGAGGGCAAATCTCACGAAGGAACCTGACAAGTGGATAGCTCAAACTCCAAATGAAAATAAGCAAATCTCACTAAGCTCCTCGCTGCGATAACAAAAACCTAGACCTTCCATGCCAATCTGCATAACAACAAACTTGCATGGAATGAATGTTAGAAACCTCACAAAACACTCACTCATTAAGACTGTATCACTCAGCACTCCAAAGAGGAGGAAGAAGCTAAACTCACAGTCATCCAAGTAAAGCTGCCGAGCTACAGCAAACAAGAGGCAATTAATAATTGGCGTTAGTTGAAAAAATATCTATCCCAAGGCTCCACTCACCGTGGAATTTTTTGAGAAACAGACACTCTCTTGAGGGTGGAAAGCCTCTCCCTCATCATCACAGAGATATCCTTCAGGACTCCTTCCTAGCCCTTCTTAGTACCCTAGAATTTTCTAAGATTACGTTCCCTCCAAATATAGTAAACCGAGACAGAGAACGCCAATATCTTAACGCTAGTGGTGTTGATTTCTCGCCCATTACTTTGTTAAGTTATGCCTGGGGCATCGTTCTTTTACCAGGTTTGTTGTTTTTTTGGTTAAAGCTTAGCCGAAAGCCGAATTTTGATTTTGCTTTGGGTTTAATCTTTGTGGTTTTTAGTGTTTGGGTTTGTAAGGCCTGGGGTATACCCCTTGTAAATATGTTTTTTTTTTCTTTCTTTTATGTCACAGTTAATTACCAAAAAAAAAGTGACATCGAATATACGGACGTTGGGGAGAGAAAAAAACAAATGAAAAATACCAACAATGATAGAAGAAATGATGATATACGCAAATAATTGGAAAACAAGTTTCACTATATTAGCCACATAAGGTACTTAAATATCTATTGCCAAAAACAACTTCTTCTTTTTTTTGTTTTTCTTTTATTTTAAATAAGGTTTGGCAAACCCTAGCACACCACTGCCAAAACCCTAGAATGCTACTGCCGCCACTTTTTTTGTGTGCAGTTAAAACCCTAGAAAAACCCTAGAATATGTTGCCAACACAAACGCTAGCCGCCCTCCTTATGCAACACAAGATTTCAACGAAAGATATTGATTTCAACACAATATATGAATTTCAGAATCATAATAAAAGTGTGGCCTCCAACAAAATATTGATTGATTCTCTTTTTTTTTTCTTAAAACAAGGGAATAAGAACAAATGGACTCAAGCGAAGATTAAAAATAAGGAATCAACAAGAATCAAGAACGACGCTAAACAAGAAGGAACAAAATTTCACGAGAGAACAAGGATCAAGAAAAACTAAGAATTAAGAAAGACAAGAATAATACCTAAAAAAACCCAAAACAAAGAACGTAAAAGGATAGATAAACCTGATTTGAAGCCTGAGCTCTCATACCAAATGATGTGAACCTACAAAAATTTGAATCCTCTTGAACCCACGAACAAATTGAAATAAACTCAAGAACGTCAAAATCAAGTCAAGGAACAAATCTTGACCCGTTGAACTCTTGTTTCAAGAACCGAGATTGTAGCTAGGACGCCACAAGGAAGAATCCTTGATAAGTCCTTTAGTTCATTTAAGAACTACAAGAGAAACTCTCTCAAAGAAAATTATACTTCACTTTATTCAAGTCAAAAGAATACGTGGAGGCTCCTTTATATAGGAGAATGTTGGAAGAAATTTCTTATTTCTAAGCAATGCAGGAATATGCTAGCAAAAATAAAACCTAACTAAACCTAATCATGGGCTGGCTAAAATTTCTTAAGTCCAAACCCTTATTCTTCTTATAATAATTAAAAGCAAAACCTAACAAATAAAATAGTCCAACAAGCCCATAAGCATGAATATTAAAATTCAAAACATTAGGTTGTGCTTCTCTCCGTAGCTTGTTTCACATGAAGTGGACAGGTTCTTCTTTTTGTGATTCCATCTTAAACGGTGGATTCTTGTATAATAAATTGGCATGCTTGGTCCAAACAGATTGCACCAATCCTTGCATTGCATCCTTGATATTCTTTGCACTTGATCTTGTGATTAGCCCTTTTGGGACTTGCAATGGATCTCTAAGACCATCTTAATTCCCATCAATGGGTTCGTCGTTAGCATTTTAATTTCGATAACATGAACTTTTGCATTGATACCGGCAAAGATATCAAAAGTCTTAAGGTGGGACAAACCGCTTGGGTTGAATTCCCCGTGTACACCGTCGGCGTGTCCCCAGTGTTACAAAATATGGTTTATACACCCTAGGCGTGTCCCCAGTGTTTGAAATGGTTTATTGAATATTGTTGGCCTGGAGTATGGCACGGACCCCACATTGTTGCCATTGAGTAAAATCGCTGTGGCATGAAGCCTGGTGAAGCATTTACTATTCGCAACGAGGCGCGACGATGGCTTTGGTGATCAAATACCCATAAAAGTCTACTCTGTTGATTCCTAGTGTCGAATCCCTATTATAGTAAGTGTGCATATTGGGTTAGGCATCTGCATTACATACACGGCATCTCATATATGCATGTTTGTTAACTATTCTGCTATCTTTTCATAAATTTGTTTGTCTCATTGACTATGAACTGCACTGGGTGTTATATGGTATGTGTTGTGGTGAATTTTGTGCCGTGAGATTGGTTAGAAGGTTAGAGTGTTTTGGTTCTGAGCCTTGGCTCATGTCATTCTTGTCACAGGTGAGGAGAAGTTCCTAAGGGAAGTCATCTCAGTTGGAGAAGAAGAGTTGAAAGAATAAGGTTAGTTCCAAGAGCATGTGGGTCCTGCTAATGCATTCTGAGGAGTCGAGACCTCTGCTTTTGTTCTTATATTCAGCTTTTCCCATGCTTAGTGTAATTTTTGAAATTTCTTAGTGAAACTGTAATAGTTAAGTATTTTTGAATGGTTTAGTACTCCTTTATGATGCAATAACTAATGTATGTAAATATGAATGAATGGCTAAAATATTCATTTATTTATATTTATGTAGATCCCGACGTGCTTGGAGGACGGGGTGTCACAGTTGGTATTTGAGCCCAGGTTTAGTGAACCTTCAGGCCTTAGGTTATTGGAGACTACGAGTTCTGTAGTGTAGAAGCTCTGTAGAGTGACTATTTTATTAAATTATCACTTATAATTCTAAAATCATAAAATCCATACCTTAAGTTTCTCTTCCTAATCGTCTCTCATCTTAGGATGGCATCCGATGCAAAGCCAACTGGAGAACCATGGGCAGCACCTGAACCGAAAGACTCGGACCCTGAGGAAAAACCCATTGGAGAATAAGACCTGATAGACGTATTTTTGTTGGCATGGATGTTCTTGGATGAGTGGCCAGTTCATAAAGAAGAAGAGGTCGGGGAAGCTGGAGCAGACGAAGAAACAGATGAGGCAGGAAACGAGGCTGATGTTGAGGTGGAGGATGAGGGGAACCTGAGGATGATGACAGTGAGAACAAGGAGTGAGCCATCGCTTTCTTTTATGATCCATTAGAGGCACTGCCACCGGAGATGGACGATGGTGAAGCAACAGACGTAATGATCTACTGGAGATGCCTAGTGTACTGCAAGGACTCGTGTTGGAGAACAGGTGTATGCAAGAGTTTTCCCAAAAAAGGCATGGAAATGGAAAAAGTCAAAGTCTTTCCCGAGATACATGGATTCACTAAGAGTGTTGGAGAGATGTGACGAGACCATCTATCATCTGAAGGTACCATCGGGATTCAAAGAGCTATTAGGGGACAAGATGGATGCATGGTGGATGCAAACACAAAAACCAAGAGATAAGAGAGGAATCATCAACCCGCGCAATCAGAAAATTGACTTTTCTTTGGGTAATTAATCAGGCGATTAACTTTAACAATCCAGAAACATACCTGGAGGTACCAATAGCCATAATCAATATGGATCGCACGGGACTGGAGGACTTTTGGCTCGTGGAAGTGCTGCTACGGTATCTACAAGGCAACATGGGAGTGTGACTCAGCTATCCGTTACTTCTATCCGCATCTGTTCATCTAGGCTTTAGTGCGTTGGGCGTTGTATCTTTTCCTTTGTTGGATGTTGTACGTGTGTTCTGTGAACTTTTGAAAACCTTGTACTGGCTATGTGTTAGAATGAAATGCAAATGCAAATGTTTGTTGTTGAATTCTTCATAAACTATCTCATAATTCTAAATTAAGTTCCACAAGATCCCAAAGCATGAAATCAATCAAGAATTGAAACAACTCCCAAATCTCAACACTCTTTTATTTCTAGGATGGCTAATAGACAACTGAACCGCCGATAAGCTAACAAACCACTAGATGATAAAACACCCGGGCTAGCCTAAGTTTTACGAAAGCCACCATTAGAAACCCATAACTCTTTTTTTTGGGTAATTAACTGTAACATAAAAAAAATACAAATTTCCAAGGGGCATACCCCTGGTAATTACATGAGTAACCAGTAGGAAAACCTCCTACAACACAGAAAAACCCAACCCCACAACTCTATCCCCATGAGTTCCTTTCTCAAGCCCTTATGGCAACTCTTGTATTCGATTGAAGCTCTTTGCGTGTCCTCCATTATAATAACACAAGTTTCGAACATTCGACATTGATGAAATCTTTTGCCCTCATTCAGTTCTCTCGATCTTGATACCACACCTTCGTGCAGCGATTTTGTGAATTCTTTGTTTACTCTCAAAATCCCAACCTGAGAAGTCAATTTTAATGCTTGAATTGAAGTATGTTAGGCCGACGTAACTTCAGGAAAAATATCTAGTTTGGCTACCCATTGCTCAAACATATTTTTTTGTCAAGATTTGATGTCGCACAGACTGGTCCCGAGAACATCTCCTTTGTAATCTTCATTAGTTATTCAACTCCTATGTCCAATGCATCTGAGCCTCAATCGACCTCTTGATTTGGGTCAACAATGATTGCCTTAGCTTTGACCCCTTGCCTAATCCAACCTATCTTTGAACCACCTAAGTTCCACCCTAGATGTTCTAACCCCGCGCATGTTTTTGACTGTCTACCTTTAAAAACCTTGCCCCATAGATTTATAAGTAACAACGATCATCAGGTTATTATGTCATTAGGCCTTAGTAAAACACAGGAAACTAACACCTCTTTAAGCACGAAATCCTCCTAACACCTCTTTAAGCACGAAGCAGATTTCTTCTTGGTATCACGGTTTAGAATAGCTATCAACGTCTATGTTTAACAAAGTTTTGGAGATCAAGACTCCCGACTACAAGAATGGTTAAGTAGGGACTTATTCAACTAACTATATTTTTCAAAGGTCCCTGACAAATAAGACTATGCCATCAGCAATCTACAGTTAGAAACGATAGCTTCACACCAAAGGATTCACGACACCACCACATGGCAAAATTCAAACTTCCCAGACTAGTTCGTAGCTGATCCACCCATCCAAAAAATCAAAAAGCAAAAGATTCATAGCGATAGTAAGAAAGTGAAAAATGAGAAACAGCCTCGAACTCATGATAACCTTAGTACACTAGCAAAGGAGGTACGTCTATGTACATTGATATTCACGCTGGCTTTCCCATCGAAATGTTAGAATTTGGGTTTTTGTCATCACTATCGAAGAACGAAGAATCTTGATCACAACAATGAATGTTTGAAGCCCGATGAAGAATGAACCACCAAGTTACAATGGATCACATGACTAGGTAATTACCACAACCATATCTTTTATAATGTTTATTTTACCATAGAAAGAACAACCGCCTGAGAAAATAATCTGGTTATTAGAAAAGACATTCAAACCAACATTCTAGCACGTCAAGAACAAACGGTAGAGGCCAAGAGAAACGAAACAACCTTTGGAAAGACTATAGAGAAAGTAGAAGCATTTGATTAGAGACTTCGTCATTAGGATTATCAAGATCACCTCAAAGATTGATAACTCTTGAGTTAAACAATTCAAGGATATGGGTGCCAAGGAGTTTGTGGAAACAGTGAGTCCCGTTGACGCTGAAGATTGTTTGAGGGGTGGAGTGCATATGTTAGACAGATCAAGTTGTTCATAGGATAGGTTCTTAAGTATCAGTTTGTACTTGTTTAGCGTCTTGACTGTGTAACTCTTATGGAGTTGGTATTCAATTTTTGTTGTGGTATCGTCGATGCGAGTCGCAAGGAAATTGCTTTCGAAAACCTTTTGTGATGTGACCCGTTAAGGTAAGTTTGTTTAGATTAGTGCATAAATGTTACTTGTATAGAGAACAAATTTTTTATGGAGATGTGTGAACTCTATGTATGAGAAGTTGATGGGTGATATAATTTTGTTATTTCATGTGGAGTTGTGTAGCAACTTAATATGAGTACGTGGGTGGAATAAGTGCTTGGATGAAAAGAGTGAAAGCGTAAGTGAGACTATACAAATTTATGGGTATGGTTTTTGTATTTGGCCTTAAGTGTATCGAGTGTCTTAGTAGAATGTGGGTAAGATGAAATAATTAAAGTGTGAAAGTGGTTCTCAGTTCGATTGTGTGGAAGAGAATGCATGAAGGGATTGAGTGATGATGATAATGGACTTTAGAATCAGGCGTTAGTACTGTTCAGTTAGAGGGTTGTAGGGCGGATGGTATGTACGTGAAGAAAATATGTGACGAGTTTGTGACTGGATTCATATGGGTAAGCATATACGTGGGGAGGGTTTGGTCTATGTGGTGTGTTTATCCCTAGTAACTCATAAGTTCAAGTGGCAATATTAATCTTGATGGTCATAAGGCTAGAGTAGTCCAACACAAAGTGGTGATGTGATTTCGAGTTAGTAGTTGTTAGTCGATCGGGAAGTAATCTTCGGTGTACGTTGAATGTGTTTTCGATTGAGTGACAGTCTTTTCAAGACAAAACTTGAGAATGTTTGAAATTAGTCTCGGTAGTGGGCTAGTTAGAGACATATGATCGCTTGTGGAAGTCGTACTCGATGTAAGTTGTGTTTTGGAGCCAATGTATTCTCAAAGATAGACTGGAGTTATGATACACAAAATTGAAAGTGCGGGAGTCAGATATACCTAAGACAATCTTTACTTAAGTAAACGTGGACACAATTTTGGAGAATGAGAAGGCATAATGATAGTAAGTCATCCTCAACCTTCCATACGATGAAGTATGGGGCAAAATTTCAGGAACAAAATTTGTTTAAGTGAGTTTATAATGACCTTGCTCGGACCCTAATATTAGTGACGGATAGTCCACGTGACCATAGAGCATAGACGAGGTTCAAAATCCTAACTTGAATCAAAAATCAAAAGTTTTGCCCGGAAACCCTAAAATGTCCAAAATTCAGGCAACAAAACCATAACACCTAGAGAGTCCCCCAATATTCTAAATGAAGTAAATATCATGAAATAATAAATTAGAAATAAAAAAATCTTCATAAGTAGGGTAAAATAACCATTTAGCCCATAGTACAGCAAAATGTCTTAAAAATTCAATTTTTGACACATGGATACTCTAAATCAAGAATTTTAGTACAATTAAGTAGCAAAAGACAAAATAACATAAAAAATGATAAAAATACCCCATAGTGGCCAACCACCTTGGGAAGAGTGTCAAAACGTAGCTTTTTGATTTTTTTAGCTTAAAATGATGAGAAATGTATTAAATTAAACATTATGATGATCCAATACTTGTTTAACAAGTAATATACATAATAATATGATGCTATAGGTTAACAAAAGAAAATAAATCATTATTGAAGTTCATACACAACAAAATAAGTCAAAAAGTCATATATTACAAAAATCGCTTAATTTGATGTAAAAGACTATATTTATTTAATCAATTACTATGAAAACTATGATAATACATGAGAATACTAAATTTATCATAAACATACTAAAAGAATAGGTCTCAGTAGGAAAAGAGATTAAAAAGATACATCAAATTAATTTTAATCTTTTAGTAGCAGAAAATGGCACAAAAATCGAGAAAAATCCCCTTGTTTGATGGGAGATCAGATTTTTGTCCCCCAAATAGCCCCTAGCTGTAATCCCTCCACCAAATCTGATACACCTCCCTCAAAAGTTGCACCATGTCAACTCAACCCATGTGATGTGTAAGGAAAAAAGGAAACAAAAAGTACCTTTAATTAATTATTTTGTTCCCTACCTCTTTTTGTATAAACTAAGCCTAAACACCTTCTTTCCCCTTGATATTTCGGTGGAGAGAAAGGGAGAAAGACCATATTGTGAGTGTTATTGAGTGTCCATAGAAGTTTGAGAGAAGAAGAAGAAGAAGAAGAAGAAGAAGAAGAAGAAGAAGGGATCCAAGAAAGAGGTCTTTGGAGACCATAGTTCCAAAAGCCAAATCCTACTAGTTTTTCACCATCTTTTGATCTCTCAAACATGTAAGTAAAACCTCTAAATCTTATGTATAATATCTCTCAAAATATCTGCCAACAGATCCCTTTAAACACTTTGAAAATTGATAGCCAAAATGAAACCAAAAATGCGTTGTAGTTGGAAATTTGGGGCTGTTATATTTTTGTATGATATGAGATGTTGTGTGTTGTTATCTTGGAGTTTTTTTAAGACAATTTTTATCTTGGAGTTTGATGACCTATAAGTATGCTTGAGCCTTGATATTAATTTCTAAAACATAAGCATGCAAAGAAATAGGATAAAAACTTGACATAACATAAGTAAGAGACCTGGACCATCATAGACTTGATTTTTGAGAACATAGGTGTTTCTGTCCTGAATTTTGGAACGCCATAATTCAATGTCGAAAATTGATCTAACCATGTTCTTTATGTCCTGATTTATATTTTTGTGTTATTTTTCATCCAAAGTTGGTTTCAACTCATTTTTTGGTTAAGTATTTCAACTTATTTGAATAAGTTGAACATGAGATATTACAATTTTACCAAAGTGTGTCGTTTTTTAACCAGTCAATACTACTGACCTGAAAACCGTAGTTTACAATGAGATCCAAACTTTGGTCAAAACATAAAACTTATAGATGACATATATATCTACCAAAGAAAACTGAGCACACAATATTGAGTCTCGATAGGTCAAAACCCATTTGAAAGTATTTGTTGAGATTTAGCCTTTAGGGGACACTTATGTCACATATTTTTATGTTACCAAAAACCCCTGTGTCTAGTGATCTACTCCAAAAGTGGTCTATATGAACATTGTAGCTAACATATTAAAATACTTTCTATCCAAATATAAAACCTTAAAGCCTCGGGATGATCCCTGAAAACCGTTTCAAACCCTCTGTGCAAAGCCTGCTCTGTTGAGTTTTGGCCACTGACAGAAACTATTTTGTAAAATGGCCAAAGAGTCTAATTTGTTCCAAAAAACTACCCTTATCTGTAAACATGAAACTTGTAGGGGACATGTTGAACTAGAACATACTTAAAATTTAGCTCATTTGAACTTGATCTGATACCCCAAAGTCGAGACCAACATAAGCATATTTTTTGTAAAATCTTGAGAAAAGTGCTGAACCATTTTTGGTTAAGGTGTTTTGTTCACCCTTTTGCCTTAGATTTTGGCTTTAGTGTTAAACATGAGAGTTGTAGGAAATATTTGTATCTAAATGGTGTTTAAAAATTATAATTTGATTCCAAGTCTAGATACCCTAAAACCTTGTTGGCTCTTTTAATTTGATACTTGATTTTGGCCTTGAAATATTTTTTTGGAATAATTAATTGTAACATAAAAGAAAAGAAAAAAATGTACATGTTTCCAAGGGACATACCCCAGGTAGTTACATCACTTACCAACTTAACAAAAAAATAACATTAACAACATGACTCACATACCCCCGCTTGGTAGCGGGGGAAACTATCTAACAAAACATATTCCATGCACAACTGGTATGGATGGGAAATAGACACAAAAAAGAGGGTAGAACCAATCCAGCAAAAGAATTAGTCGTCCAACACCAATAGGCACAAATATCCTGCTAAAGCACAGCTCCTCAAAAGCTCCAAACCTAAGGCAGGAGAAAGCATACTCTCTTCGAAAGTCCTGCAAAAGATCGTCTATAAGCTGAGGGAAAATTCCCAGCCAAATAAAGGCTCTGACAATAGAACCACCAAGGTGCAAAACATAGGACCAAAGAACAACCAAAAGGGAACCATCAGAAGTCAATGAGCAAGGTACCAGGGGAAGATGGGCCCCTAGCCAGCCAAAAGAAGCAACGACAAATCAGCTCCAGAAAACTCATGCTCAAATCCGACCCAAACAAATTACCAACCTACCCTGCACACAGGGTCACCAAACATAAGTGGTGGGAGACCCCTACAATTTAGCAATAAGTTATGGGCAGAATAATTCCAGAGAATCTGGCTAAGAGGAAACGTAGGCCATCTCAAAGGAAACTCTACCACCAGATCCAGACAAAGTAAACCATTAGCTAGAACCCCACTAAAAGAACCACCAAAAGATCTCCACCATAGGTACCCAGCTAGAAGTGCAGACAGATTCTCATCTAAACCAAGGCAACCTCATCTCCTCAATAAGAAACACACTCCCCGGAGGTAAGGGGAAAGGAAAGGAGATAAAAAAGCTTGAGCAATAAAGAACCGAAATGACCTTCCAACGAGAGGTACCAAGGAGTTGTCCAAAGAGACCTTAATTTAGAGGTACCCATCATTGGGAAACACCAGCATCCGAAAGTAACAGCCGAACCTATGACTTACCAATGTAAGCACAACATCACAGATAAGCAACGTTCTCCTGAGTGAGAAGGGAACGCTTTCCTAGAGTGCAAGGAGGGAAAGATAGACACTGGACTTACAATGGAAAGACAATAAGAAGGACTAAACACACGGCAATACATGGCTCCCCAAAACTCCTCTACGGCCCAAACAAAGAACTACAATATAGCTAAGAAGACGTCACAACCCTGGCGACTTAAGAGGTCGGAGAAAGCTAAGTCACAAACCATGCCGCTAAGGCGCATGAGAAGGGCCAACCCCAAGGAAAACCTCAGCTCGGAATCAGAAGGCGAGCACCTAACCAAAACTGCCATCAGCTGATGTGAACCCGCAAGGATTTGAATCCTCTTGAACCCACGAACAAATTGAAATAAACCCAAGAACGTCAAAATCAAGTCAAGGAACAAATCTTGACCCGCTGAACTCTTGTTTCAAGAACCAAGATTATAGCTTGGACGTCACAAGGAAGAAACCTTGACAAGTCCTTTAATTCACTCAAGAACTACAAGATAAACTTTCTCTCAAAGAAATTTGTACTTCACTTTATTCCCTCAAAATAATACATGGAGCCTTCAGCTTCATTCTTTGGGTTGCTGTGAGGGGTCGCCTTAGTACAGGGGACTGACTTAGAATGTTTGGTCTTGAGCGTGATGTTAGTTTTTGTTTTTGCTCCGGGGCTGTTGAGTCGCATGATCACCTTTTCTTTGCTTGCCCCTTTGCTAAGGCTATCTAGACTAGGGTCTTAGCCAAATGCAGGGTTCGTTGGTATGAGGTTCTTGGATGGCTTGGAGGGACTCTTTTGCCACTAGGGTAGTTGGTAAGTCCCTAGGTGCTAGCGTTAAGAGACTTGTGCTTTCCCTCTCTGTCTATTGTATTTGGAAGGAGCGTAACCTTTGAAGGTTTTAGGGTAAGAATAAGGGTTGGGAGGGTGTGTTTAGGGAGATCTCTGAGATGATAAGAGAGAGGCTCTCCTCCCTTAGAAGAGTGCCTGAGTCCTAGACTAATATGGAGCTTCAAGGTGATTGGAACTTGGTGATCGACATCTTTTCCAATAATGTTTTTATCCAACTATTTATTTCTTGCTGCAACATGGTCATTAGGCATGGATGTTTGTGAATTTTGCCCCCTATCTCCTCCTTGGAGGGCTGAGTGTTTCACCTATATTGTGCGAGTGTGTGTGAGGCTTCTCATACTTATTCCCTGTAAGTTTGTTTGCTATGCAGGTCTCCGTGGAAGGTTTAGGAGCAGTGAGATTTGTTTTCTTTTCTGTTTGGAGAGTTTCAGTTCCTCCTATATTGAGTGAGTGATGTGAGATTTTGCTAACTATTTTGAATTGCGTTTGGTTCTTGTGTAGTGGCTTTGATAGTAGTGGATATGAGGCTTTCTTCTTTCTTCTCCGTTGGAGTGTAGAGTGATACACATGTGTGGAGAGTGTGAGGTCTCTGGGTGTGTGTGTTTTCTCTTGCTTGCTTTTCTCATGGGTTCTTTATGTATCTCTGGTTTTGTGTTTTTTCCTATCCGAAAGGGAAGAAGTCCCGATGATAGCCTCCTAGATATCTTCTGTTGGCCTCTCCTTTTGTGGATTTCAACAGTTTATTCCCTAGCTATGAGGGTTGGTCATAGCCTTTCTCTTTGTTCTTTTATCTTGTGTATTTTTTTTCCTTTTTATGGGGGCTGTCCATAGTATCTGTTTCTTCAACTTGTTTGGTTCGTTTTTTGTGTTGCGGGTTTGGCTTCCGTGGTGGCAGCTTGTTACCTTAGCTGGTGGCCCTTTGCTGCTACGGTTTGGAATTCTTTGGAGCTTGTATTTTGTTTGGTTGTTTGCTGCTGCTAGCCTATTTCTGGTTGGGCGGGTTTAGCTCTTTGCTTAGGCTGTTATGGGTTTGCTGCTGCAGCAGGCTATTTTATTGCTTTCTTAGCTTTGGTGGTCGTTTTTTGGTTGATTTCCTCAGGTTGGTTTTGTGTTTTGTGGCGGTTGGATGTTCAACTGTTTGGTCCTGGTTGCTTGTATCTTGGCATCTCAACTGGTTCTCTGTGCTGTTGCTTTGCGGTTCAAGTTTAGGGGAGCTTGGCGGTTCAGGTGGCTTTTGTATTGCTCGGTTTCATTTTTTTGGTTGTTGGTTGGTTGTTTTTCTTGCATTATTGGCTTGTTTCCTCATCCTGTGTTGTAATGGGGCGGCAACAGTGGCTCTTTTTCTATTTTGGTTGGCTTCTTGTTGGTTTGTTTGGTTTTTTCGTTGTTGGTTTTGGTTTAGCCAAAAGCCTCTTTTGCTTTTGGTTTTGTTCTTTTGGTGGGTTGTTGTAAGGCCTGGGGTTTGCCCCTTGTAAATCTGTAATTCCCAATTTTCTTTTATGTTATAATTAATTAACCAAATTAAAAATATAAGGAGGCTCCTTTTTATATAGGATAAGGTTGGAAGAAATTCTTTATTTCGAAGCAATGTGGGACAACATGTGCGAGCTAAAACTAAACCTAACTAAACTCAATCATGGGCTGGCCGAAACTACTTAGGCCCAAACCCTAATTCTTCTTATAATAATTAAAAACAAAACCCAACAAATTAAATTGTCCAACAAGCCCATAAGCATGAATATTAAAAATGCAAAACATTAGGTTGTGCTTCTCTCCGTAGCTTGTATCACATGAAGTGGAACAGGTTCTTCTTCTTGTGATCCCATCTTAAACAGTGGATTCTTGTATAATAAATTGGCATGCTCGGTCTAGACAGATTTCACCAATTCTTACATTGCGTCCTTGATCTTGTGATTGACCCTTCTAGAACTTGCAACGGATCTGCGAGACTATATCCACCATCTCTAAGGCCACCTTGATTTCCATCATTCAGTGATGTGAACCCACAAGGATTTGAATCCCCTTGAACTCACGAACAAATTGAAATAAACCCAAGAACGTCAAAATAATCAAGTCAAGGAACAAATCTTGACCCGTTGAACTCTTGTTTCAAGAACCAAGATTGTAGCTAGGACACCACAAGGAGGAAACCTTGATAAGTCCTTTAGTTCCCTCAAGAACTACAAGAAAAACTTTCTCTTAAAAAAATTGTACTTCACTTTATTCATGTCAAAATAAACATGGAGGCTCCTTTATATAGGAGAAGGTTGGAAAAATTCCTTATTTCTAAGAAATGTAGGACAACATGTGCTAGCCAAAACTAAACCTAACTAAACCCAATCATGGGCTGGTCGAAATTACTTAGGCCCAAACCGTTATTCGTCTTATAATAATTAAAAGCTAAACCCAACAAATTAAATAATCCAACAAGCCTATGAACATGAATATTAAAATCCAAAACACTCCGTAGCTTATATCACATAAAGTGGAATAGGTTCTCCTTCTTCTGATCCCATCTTAAACGGTGGATTCTTGTATAATAAATTGGCATGTTCAGTCCAGATAGATTGCACCAATCCTCGCATTACGTCCTTGATTTTCTTTGCTCTTGATCTCGTGATTGTCCCTTTTAGGACTTGTAATGGATCTCTGAGACATTGTCCACCATCTCTAAGACCACCTTGATTCCCATCTTTCCCCCTCTCCTCAAAAGGATTTGACCCGGAATCATTACCTACATCAAAAGGAGAAAGGTCAAAAACATTGAAAGTAGTAGAAACATTATAAGCATTGTTATGGATCTTCTCCAGAACATGGAAAGGTCCATCGCCCCGAGGGTGCAATTTAGTTTTTCTATGGGTTGAAAAGCGTTCCTTGCGCATATGCACCCAAACCCAATCTCCTGGCTAGAAGATGACACGTCTTCGTCCTTTATTTACTTGGGAAGAAATCATCTCATTTTTTTGCTCAATTTGAAGTCATACCATTTCATGAAGTGATTTCACCAATTCAGCTTTTCTTTATCCACCCATGCTACTCCAATCATCAACAGGTAAATGCAACAAATCGAAAGGAGTAAGTGGATTAAAGCCATAAACAATTTCAGAAGGAGAATAAGAAGTGGAAATATGCATAGTCTGATTATATGCAAACTTTATGAATGGTAAACAATCCTCCAAACTTTTCAAGTTCTTTTGAATGACAGTAGGTAATAAGGTAGATAAAATTCTATTCACAACCTCTATTTGTCCATCCATTTAGGGATGACAAGTAGTTGAAAATAACAACTTAGTTCCCATATGGCCCCACAAGACCTTCCAAAAATAGCTAAGGAACTTAGCATCTCGGTCAAACACAATACTCTTAGGAACACCGTGGAGTCGAACTACCTCTCGAATGAATAAGTCAGCAATGTGGGTTACATCATCAGTTTTATGACAAGATATGAAATGTGCCATTTTAGAAAATCGATCAACACCCACAAAAATTGAATCCTTACTTGTCTTTGACCTAGGTATGCCTAGAACAAAGTCCATAGAAATATCGACCCAAGGCTCACTAGGTACGGGCAAAGGAGTACATAAACGATGTGGTATGACTTTAAATTTGGCCTGCCTACAAGTAATGCATCGAGAACACACTCTCTCCACATCACATTTCATTCTTGCCCAAAAAAAGTGTTCATGCAATATATCTAAAGTCTTCCTTACTCCAAAGCGGCCCATCAAACCACCTCCATGTGCTTCACACACAAGCAACTCACGCATAGAACTATTAGGCATGCAAAGTTTATTTTCTCTAAACAAGTACCCATCAAGTCTATTGAACTTACCAAACGCCGCCTTCTTACATGCTTCATACACACTGCCAAAGTCATCATTAGTAGCATACAATTCTTTAACATACTCAAATCCCAATACCTTGTTTATATTTGTTCTCCTTACCATCCTCCTAGCATGCCTTTTATTCAACTTATCTTATCCCTTCAAGTGTTTCAAGAACTCATGATCGGTATGTATGACAAATTCTTTCGGCCACAAGTAATGTTGCCAGATCTCCAAGGCTCTCACCAATGCATAAAGCTCCTTGTCTTATGTTGCGTAGTTCAAGGCTGCTCCATTTAGCTTTTCACTGAAATAAGCGATGGGCCGTTTCTCCTACAACAAAACAGCTCCAATATCTATTCCTGAAGCAACACACTCAATCTCAAAAGTTTTAGAAAAATCAGGTAATGCTAAAACAGGAGCACTACATAACCTTTCTTTAATCACAATAAATGCACGATTTTGCTCACATCCCCAATTAAAACCCATGGATTTTTTAATAATTTTAGTGCGCGGTGCAGCCAATGTAGTGAAATCTTTGACAAAGCGTCGATAAAAACTAGCCACACCATGAAAACTTCTTACCTTTTCGTCATCTTCCTCGAGTCCGCTTGTGCTAACAACATAGCCAAGAAACATAACTTTGTTTAAACAAAAGGAACATTTCCATATATTGGCATATAATTTTCTTTTCTCAAAACATCAAGCACACAACGCAAATGTTCTACTATCCATATTTTTCTTACTATACACCAAGACATCATCAAAATAGACCCCAACAAATCTGCCTATAAATGCGCGTAATGCATGATTTTTTTTAGTAATTTAAAATGCATGATTCATTAACCTCATGAATGTACTAGGTGCATTGGTTAGCCCAAAAGGCATTACCAACCACTCGTACAATCCATATTTAGTTTTAATGACAGTTTTCCATTTATCTTCCTCTCTCATCTTAATTTGATGATACCCACTTTTTAAATCAATTTTTGTGAAAATACATGATCCATGCAGTTCATCTAACATGCCATTTAACCTAGGAATAGGATGTCTATACTTTACCATAATGTTGTTCATAGCCTGGCAATCAACGCACATTCGCCAAGTGCCATCCTTCTTAGGTACGAGCAATATTGGTACGGCGCATGGACTCAAGCTCTCTCTCACGTGTCCTTTGGCCATCAACTCCTCAACTTGCCTTTGTAGTTCCTTTGTCTCCTCTGGATTACTCCTATAGGCTGGTTGATTGGGGATCGATGCTTCGAGTACAAAATCAATTTGATGCTCTATTCCCCTGATGGGTGGCAATCCACTAGGCACCTCGGTGGAGAACACGTCTTCATACTCTTACAATAGAGAAACAATCACACTAGGCAAAGATTTGTTAAACTCATTAGTATTAAAACATGCCTATTTGTACAGAAGTACAAGCATAGGCTAGTTTGTATAAAAAGCACTCTTGACGTCACTCGGTTTAGCATAAAAACTCCCTAGTTTTTTTGTTCTCTCTTTTTCTACACTTTCTCTTTTATTTTCACTCTCTTTTTTTTCTTCACTCTCATTTTTCTTTTCACTCTCTATTTTTGAACACTCAATCTCACAAGTTTTTTTCTACTCATTTTCTCTTTTCAATTTCATTGGATCTTTAAACAATTGTGTTGGAGTCAAAGGAACAAGAGTAACAATCTTATTGTCTTTCACGAATATATGTCGATTCTTGAACCCGTCATGAATAACCTTTCTATTGAATTGCCACAGCCTGCCCAATAGTATGTGACCCGCATCCATGGGAACAACATCACAAAGTACTTCATCCTTATACTTCCCAATTGAGAAGAAAACTAACACTTACTTGTTAACCTTGATCTCCCCGCATTCATTTAACCACTGCAGCTTATATGGCCTAGGAGGTTTCAAGAGAGGTAAATTTAACTTTTCAACTAAAGCAGTGTTAGTATGAAAAATCTAGTATGAAAAATCTCCCCGCATTCCCCCATCAATGATCATACTTCAAACCTTGTTACTGATGCGGCATCTAGTATGAAAAATGTTCTCCCTTTGTTGTTCCATGTCATCCTCTTTGACTTGGGCACTTAAAGCACGCCAAGCCACAAGCCACTTCATCATCACAAGCGGCCTCAGGTTGTGGCATTTGTTCATCCTCGCTCTCACTTTCAGTTTTCACCTCTCCATTAGCACGTGCAATCATAGTCCAAACAAAGGAAACATTTAATGTCCAAACAAAGGATATTGTGAAGCTATGTGACTTACGCCCAAACAAAGGAAACATTTAATGTCACGATTACGAGTTCGAGGTTCAGTTTTACCTTTGGTGGAGCTGGAAACTTCATCTGTCTTTTTGGGTGGTTCGGTTTTGGACTTGACAATAGCCTTGTTGTCTTTCTTCCAATTTTTTTTGGGTAGTTAAGTTGGGGAAGGGGGGATGAGCACCCTAGGGTTCGAACCTTGGGGCAAGCGGGGCCAATGAGCAGCTCGGCCATTGAACTGTGCCACCACTTACTTTCTTCCAATTAGATCTCCATGAAGTAGATGAGCCCAGATTTTGAAGTAAACGAGTCCCTTTCCTTTTAAGTTGTCGTTCCACCTTTATTTCCATATGCACCATGTCCTCCAACTCTACGTAGTGTTGTAATTCTACTATGTTGGAAATATCCCAGTTCATCCCATTCAAAAACCTTACCATGGTAGCTTCTCTATCTTCTTCGATGTTAGCCCGTATAATGGCTATCTCCATCTCTTTGTAGTAATCATCCACGCTCCGATAACCTTGAGTAAGGCATTGTAATTTCTGATATAAATCCTTATAGTAGTGACTTAGAGCAAATTGCCTCTTCATGATTGCCTTCATCTCCTCCCATGTCTCAATAGGCCTCTCATGGTTTCTCTTTCTGTTCATCACAAGTTGATCCCACCACATAATAGCATAATTAGTATATTCAATGACGATGAGTTTTACCTTTTTCCCCTCAGAGTAATTATGGCACTCAAAAATCAACTCAACCTTCTTCTCCCATTCCAAGTATGCTTCCGGATCATTCTTCCCTTAGAACGATGGAATCTTCATTTTGATGCTTCCTAGATTTTTGTCAACTCCATATCATCATCGGGATCTCTTTGAAAATCTAGACCTCGCCTTCTGCCTCTTGGTACGACTCTACTGTCTCTATTCAAAGGTCTTTGATCCTTTTCATTGTTGAATTCAGGTCGCCATCAGAAGCACGCTCGTCTTGCCTTCTTTAGTTTTGTTGGTCACGCCATGTAGCAATAATAGTGTCTTACCTATCCATCTGATCTCAGATTTCATTAAACACCACGTTCATGTGTTCAAATTGTTGTTGTATAGCCTGCAACATGAGTGGCTCTCTTCGCTCGTCTGAGCCTTTAGCCCAAGAAGACATTTATTTGAAACTACAAGAACAAACAAATGTTAGAAGTAATTTCTCACACACTCCCTTTCATGTTTGCACTCAAATAAGGTCACTCCACTCGTGTATGCACTCTTTTGGCTTTTTCCCATAATAAGCTCACCCACTCTTGCCTTTTACTGCTCTTGTTTCCCTTACAAGTTCTTTAAGAACTAATTGATCTTCAACTAAGAAATAGCTTGTATTGTCACAACCCTTAGTTCTTGGTTTTTCTTAATCCTTGTTCTCTCTTGAATTTTTGTTCCTTCTTGTTTAGCGTCGTTCTTGATTCGTGTCAATTCCTTCTTTTTAATATTTGCTTGAGTCAATTTGTTTTTATTTTCTTGTTTTTAAAAAAAAAAAAAAGAGATCAATCAATATTTTGTTGGAGACCACACTTTGTTATGATTCTGAAATCCATATCTTTTGTTGACATCAATATCTTTTAAGATCAATCAGTCAATCAATATCTTTTGAGATCAATTAATATCTTTTGTTAAAATCTTGTGTTGCATAAGGAGGGCGGCTTGGGTTTGAGTTGGCAGCATATTCTAGGGTTTCTGCAGGGTTTTAGCTGCACACAAAAAAAGTGGTGGCAGCAGCATTCTAGGGTTTCGTCAGTGGTGTGCTAGGGTTTGCCAGACGTTATTTACAAAAAGAAGAAGAAGAAGAAGTTGTTTTTGGCAATAGATATTCAAGTACTTTATGTGGCTAATAGTGAACCTTATTTTCCAATTGTTTGAGTAAATTATCATTTCGTATATCATCGTTGGTATTTTTCGTTGGTCTTTTCCTCTCCCCAACGTCCGTATATTCCGTGTCACTTTTATTCCCTTTTGTTTCTTGGATCTATTATTAGTTGGGACAATACAAGTTGTTCCTTGGTTGAAGTTCAATTAGTTCTTAAAGAATTTGTAAGGGAAACAAGAGCGGTAAAAGGAAAGAGTGGGTGAGTTTATTATCGGAAAAAAGAAAAAAGAGTACATACACGAGTGGAGTGACCTTATTTGAGTGCAAACAAGAAATGGAGTGTGTGAGAAATTATTTCTAACATTTGTTTGTTTCTGTAGTTTCAAATAAATGTCTTCTAGGGCTAAAGGTTCAGACGAGCGAAGAGTGCCACTCATGTCAGCAACAATTTGAACACATGTTTTGATTCCCAGCTATGAGGGTTTTTCTCATAGCAGCCATGTGGGGTGATCCAATTTTTGTTTTTTCTTTTTACAACTATTTTTAGTTTCTTTGTGCTTGTATTTATAGCCTCCCCCTTACGGCTAATGTAAGGGATGTGTGTGTGTGTTGTGTCCGTTTTGGGTGAAGGGTCTATTTATGTTGTTTCAGCTTAGCTTGTTGGGTTTTGTGAACTCCCAAGTTCGGTTAGTGCTACTCATCTCCTGTGTTCTGGAGTAAGTTTGCTGCTGCTCTTCATAGATTGGTGGTTTATTTTTCTGTTTTGTAGTTTAATTTCGGCAATATGGTCTTTGGGGGCCCATTCTTTTCAGTTGCGGCTGAAGTGGATTTTTTTCTGTTCTTTTGGTTTATTTGGCCCAGGTGTGCCGTTTGTTTGCCCCCTTAAAATTGCTATTTTGTTGCTTCAATTTTTTTTTTGTTTTAGTTTTTTGTTTTGGTTATGGCTTAGCCTAAAGCCGAGTTTTTGTTGCAGCTTTGGGCTTTGGTTTTATGTTCTACTAGTGTTCTAAGTTTTGTAAGGCCAAGTGGGGTCGTGCCCTTTGTAAACATGTATTTTTTCTTTTTTCTTTTATGTCACTGTTAATTATTCAAAAAAAAATTGAACACATGAACGTGGTGTTTAATGAAATTCGGGATCAGATGGATAGACAAGACGCTGTTATTTTCTATATGGGGTGAACAACGAAACTAAAGAAGGGAAGACGAGTGTGCTTCTGATGATGACTAGGAGGTTGAATTCAATGACAAAGAGGATCAAAGACCTTTGAACAGAGACGGAAGGGTCGTACCAAGAGGCAGAAGGCGTGGTCAAGATTTTCAAAGAGATACCAGACGGCGAGATGGAGTTGACAAAAAATGAGGAAGCATCAAGATGAAGAATCTATCGTTCTAAGGGAAGAATGATCCGGAAGCATACTTGGAATGGGAGAAGAAGGTTGAGCTGATTTTTCAGTGCCATAATTACTCTGAGGAGAAAAAGGTAAAACTCGTCGTCATTGAATATACTGATTATGCTATTATATGGTGGGATCAACTTGTGATGAATAGAAAGAGAAACCATGAGAGGCCTATTGAGACATG
>JAOTRH010205194.1:0-11094 GCA_034768845.1 Heliamphora exappendiculata | reverse complement strand
TAAGTGTTTGAATCTTTTGAGATACAAGTCATACCTTTTTGACTAAGGTGTCAACCTTGATTGTTCAAAATGGGTTAACACTTTTATTTTGAAAAAAAGAATTATTATCCAATTAAAGACAATTATTTATAAGAAATAAATTATAAAAATCATCAAAATCAATTAAAGAAACTCTTGGGCTAACAATTTGATTTTCTATCATAGCCTTAAAGATCATAAATTTTTCTTCAGCTTCATCTTTGTCTTAAAAGATAGATTTTTGTAAATCTTTGAAAAATCATCTATAAAAGTGATGTAAAACCATTTGCCTCCTCTAGTTGGATTATCCACCTAGGTCTGTGTGGATTAGATTAAACAACTCAAATTCTCGGACAATGCTTTTACATATTTTCTTAGTAATTTTTGCTTCAGCACATATTTGACATTTATCTACATTATTACTAGTCATGGCAGAAATTAAATCTAATTTTTTTTATTTTCTTAATATGAGAAACATTAACGTGTCCTAATCTACCATGCCAAGCATCAATAGGTTCAACTATTGAAGTAGAAGAAAATGCATTTTCATTCATGATTTTAGAAACATTAAGGACAAACAGACTCATGTTGCAATAATCCTTCCCAATAAAGATAATATTTTTAGTTATGATTAATTTGCATATTCATAAATGAAATCTTGACCCTAACCTTACTCAGCAATGAGACAGACACAAGGTTTAAACGTATTTCTAGAACATGGAGAACATTGGTCAGAGAAATAATTTTTTCATAAGTTAATTTAAGTACAACATTTCCCTTTTCAATAACAGGTGAGGGCCTTAAGTCCACCATAAAGATCTATTCTTTCCCTGCTCCAATAGGAGTATTGGTGGTGAATGCACTTTTGTTTCCACAGATATGCCTAGTAGCCCATAGTCTACCAACCAGTCTTTCTCTTCAACTACCATGTTCACTTAGAAAACAACCGCAGTAATAACATCTACTTCAGCCAAGTTGACACTTGGTTTACCAAGATTGTCATTTCCCTTTCTGTGTCTACACAGATGTGCATGGTGTCCTGATTTTCCACAAACATAACAATTACCCTTCTTTTTGAAAGTCTGACCTTGGGGCTTGTGTTGCTTGCCATGTGGTTTGTGCTGCAAGCCACTTGGCTTGTATTTTGGCTTTTCAGCACTTTTCTTTGGCCTTTGCATTACCACATTTGCTTTTGCGGTAGTCTCTTGGCCTTATCAGCTTTCATCAACAGTCTATTCTTCACTTCGATTCGAACATGAACAATGATTTCTTCAAGGGTCATGCCATTCCTTTTATGCTTCATGTTGTTCTTGTAGTCCCTCCAACTATTAGGAAGCTTTTCAATCAAAGCAGCAACGATGAAGGTTTTGGGTAGTTCGATCCATTCATTCTTGAGTTCGAAGGTAATGATGTGGAACTCCTCAATTTGGGCCAAAACATCCTTGCCATCTTTCAACTGAAAATTTAAAAAGTTTTCTACAGCATACTTTTTAGTTCCAGCATCTTCAATTACATACTTCTTAACAAGTGCGTTCCATATGTCATCTGCATGACCCGCACCACAATAAACATAAAAAAGTTCATTTGAAAGAGAGTTCAAAATAATACTCTTGTACACCTTATCAGCTCTATCCCACTTAGTAAATAATTCTTCATAATTTTTTGATTCGGAAGTGGGACAGGGCATAGTAAAGACAAACTGGACGTTGAAGATATACAAGACTGGATTCATCTTTTGTTGCCAGCATTTGAAAAATGAACCATTAAAGGGTTCAATCTTTGTCACGTCGAGCATAGCCTTGGTTGCAGCAAGCATAGTAGTATGCATATACTCATAAGATTGTTGTAAAACTTAAGGAAAAATAACATAAAATTAAGTAATTAAATAAATAGAACAATTTTACCAATGGTTGTAGACGTGTTGTCGGCACTCTTCTTAAGAGTATTTTCACGCCCCTCGGAGTTGGTTACTCGGTGTAGGATGTAACAACCCGAACTCAAGATACGAATAGAAAAGAAAAAATATCTCAAAAAAAACAAAATTTCGAACCTAAGTTCGGTAAGAAGAACCAGCCCGACTATTTAACATTTTCAAGCCCGAGACCCGGGATAAAGTGAAAACTACACAAACATATATTAAAACCCTAATATTGAGGATAAGAAGTCAAAGTTATAAGTTCAAGTCGTTTAAGACAAGAGTTACGCTCAAAAAGTAAAGAAACAAGCTAATGTGAAAATATCTAAATTTTCTCCTACAATTAAATTAAAAAATTTATTTTGATATATATATACATATATATATATACACACACGCACACACTCAAGTGGCTAACCTAGGAGAATGTGCCAAAACTTGGTGGCTAAACTTCATAAAGTCAAGTTAATTTTAAAGTAACTTATGTTAGTTAATCTATGGTTAAGAAAACTTCCTAGGAAGCTTTCTATTTAACTTTTGACTATAAAAAGAAACCCAACCCACCATTTTTCTTCATAATTTCATGCATAGAGGGAGAGAGAGAGAGAAGAAGAAGAAAAGAGAAGAAAGAAGAAGGAGGATCTATGGAACTTGAAAGTTTAGTCCAAGATTTTTCATCACCAAGAAATAACTTCTAAACAAAGTAATCAAGGCTCTAATACTTCTGATTTTATACATATCAAATACCTCTTTCATTATTTTCAAACATAAATATAAGATCAAGAACCGAAAACTCAAAAATAAAGGCGTCATTGTTAGATTTTTAGGACTGTTTGGTATGAATATTGAAGTTGTGAGTTGGTGTGGGTTTTTTCATCAGTTTCACGTCTTCTATAAGCTCTGAAACATTGATATATTGAAGTACAACATATGTATACAAAGAAAATTGGTCAAAAACTAATACACATGACACTAAGAGGCTAGAACCAAAATAGGCCTGAGTTTTGGGCATTTTGAGCTTTTTACCATGATCTTTGGAATATCTTAACTCAATGTAGAAAATTGTTATAAGTGTGTTCTTTATGGCTAGACCTAGGTTTTTGTGTTATATTTCATCCAAAATTAGTTTGAACACATTTGAGTGAGTAGAACTCGAGATATTACAATTTTACCAAAGTGTGTTAGTTTTAAACCAGTAAACAATGCAGACCAACAACTCCAAGTTTAAAATGAGATCCGAGTTTTGTCCAAAACACTAAAGTTGTAGATAACATGTATATATAACTACCCACCAAAAAGGAGCCCAATCTATTAAGTTTTGATGGGTAAAAATCCCTTTGGAACTCTCTACTGTGTTTCAGCCCTCAAAAGACACTTCTGTCACATATTTTTGTGTAGTCTAAAACCCCTATTTTTAGTGGCTTACTCCAAATGTGGTCTACATGAACATTATATCTAATATATTGAACTACTTGATTTCCAAACATCATACCTATATGCCTTGGGAAAGTCTCTCAAAACCGTTTCAAACTATGTGTCCAAAACCAGCTTTGCTGAGTTTTGGCGGCTGACAGAACCTATTTTATAAAATGGCCAAAAACTCTAACTTATTCCAAACAACCATTAGCACTAAACATGAAACTTTTAGGGGACATGTTAAATTAGAGCATATCCAAAAATGGGCTCACTTTGAGTTGTTTTGATACCCCAAAACTGAGACCAACAGAGACACTGTTTTGGCCAATTTTCTGTGCAAGTGCTGAACTGTTTTTGTTTTCGTCAAGTTTTTCACCTAGTTGGCTTAGGTTTTGGTCTTAGTGTAAAACATGAAAATTGTAGATAATATTTTAATCTAAATTGTCAGCAAAAATTATTATCCAACTCCAAGTCCAAATACCTCAGAATGCTGCGGTATCTTAGAATTTAATGATTAGAAGAGAGTAATAAATGGTGAAATTAAATTCTTAAACAAGTGAAGAATTGGACAAGTGCGTAGTACCCCTTAAACCTTAAAAAAAGTAACCATGGTCCCAAAAATCAAGAAAACATTCAACGGTTAGAATCGTTTTAATTTCACACGCTAAAGGAGGAGGATTCCGTGTTAACGGTTGAGTCGTGTTTTGCTTGTTAGGCACGGAGGTTGTAGAACCCGGGAGTCCTGCTTAGCTTGCCAGGGGAGGCTCGATTTATACGCATATAATACAAGGTGAGAGTTCTTAGCCATTAGCTTAAACTTAAGTTTATGTAAATAATACTTAAAAATGCTTTGAAGTGCATGTTTTGAACTGTTACTAGTTTGAGATCGCATGAACTTGTTGTTTTCAAAACCATGATGTTTTTAATTTAAGTGTGTTATCTATGATATTCTGAGCTAGCATGATATTACTATGAAAGTATGATTAATATTGTGTGGTTGTTCCAAAGTACCAAGTTACAAGGGTTTTCGAACCTTTATATCCCGTTAGGGGAGGTTGACCAATTATGGGTGTTGTTGTCCCTATAGGAGAGGTTTCCCGTTGAGCGGGGGTTTTGCATTAAAGGCTTTGTTAGCTAAGTCCTAGGTTATAGCACATACCACTAGTGCTTGGTGGAGAGTAGCCCTCATTCAATCACGTTGCTATCCGTGCATTGAGAATTGAGGTTACGATACTGTCAGAACTCTCGGTCGTGAGGTTGACGACTACTTGGACACTGTTGGGGTTTGATTCTAGATTTGAGAAAGTGGTCATGTATTTTAAATTTATGGTGGTTAAGCCATGAACATATTTTCGTAAAAAATGTGATAAACTATTTTTTAGAAAGAGTTTTCAGTTATCCTTAACTAAGTAACTGTATTTTCTATTCATGATAATGTTAAGTGCGCTCTCCTGTAACCTCTGTAGTTGCAGATACCAAGAACGGCTAGGAGTTGGTCCACTACAGACGTTGTCAAGTAATTTTGGTTCTGGTGTTGGGAATCATTTTGGTTCGATTTTCCTTTGTTTAGTTTTTAGTTTTGGCAGAGCTTCATGTATAAGACTCTAAAGGTCTTTGATATTTTAGAAATAATGTATGTCCTTGGGATGGCGAATCCCAAGTGACTCATGTATATCTCTTTTGATATTAAGGTGTTATGGTTGCTTAGAGATTCTTGTTTGGTCTCTTAATATCTTTATCCCTTGTTTTTCTCTTTGGCCGCCAGTCTACGGCGGGATCACATCCCTTTGTACATGTTTGGTGCCTTGCGGGATCAAGATGTTACATAGGAGGATAACGACGGGATACTCTTTAAGATTCACATCCTATCTAATGTATGAGTGCACTCTCAATACAATGGATGCAGGAACAATTTTTTATATATCGTATTCAACAGAAGAACAAAGGAGAGAATGTATGTTTCTTTGTGTCTAAAGAGCCAAAAGGTCTTTCAATTTATAAAGCGAGAAGATAACATTAAAAAAGGAATTTAAAATTAATTATGCACTAATCAGGAAATTAATCAAGCAATTAAAATGGTCAAATTTTAATGACAAAAATTAAATTCAGAATTCTAGAATTAATTACTTGGTTTGATTAGTGGAAATCAAAAACGTAATTTGTGAAATGGTTTAAAAATGCTTGATTTGTGGAACCAAATTTCAGGAAAGGAATTTTCATAAAATAAATAAAATTTCTAATTGGATATTAAGCAAAAACTAAGCTCAATCACACATACACGCGAGGGGCCCGAAATCGGAGATTTGCACACCCTCTGCGCGTGAAACTCACAACATGCACTTGGTTATTTGATTTTCGATCCAAATTTCAGAATTGGTTGGGTTTTAACCCAGTCTCGTGCACGCGATGGGCTCCCTTAGGTCAACACATATTTCTACCCAAGGAAGGTGTAGAATAATATATGCTACTCAACCCCTTCGAGTTTTTCCAATGTGGGACAAAATGTTCTTTCTTATTTGAAACTCCAATACCAACAATATATAGTTGAATTCTATTTTACTGTCACTATTTCAATATTACTTGCTTCCAATTTAACAAACACCACTACATAATTAATTTACACAATTACATATAAGTTGGCACAGCACAACTACAAGAACTCTTGGTGCCAAATTAGTTTGTTATTCAACTTTGTGCATATAATTATCAGTCCAACATTGGGTCTCAATGCAAGTTCACTATTAATGTCGTCCACACTGATGTTGATACTCCTACACCCATATGATTCTAAGACAATTACTTCAGCTTCACGAATAGTTAAAAAAGTCAGGAAAGAACTCTTCTTAGCTGACAAAGAAAAAGAAACCATACAAAACTCTGTGCAGCATCGGAACTCACTTTAGATTCTTAATTTCAGGAGTCACTTAAAATTACTACTGCAAAGAAAAAAATAATTGACCCCGAAAACTATAGTACAGCTCTTATTTTTGTTTACCTGCACCGGCACCTCCTAATATCCTTAAACTCATCTTGTGATTACCATTTTTGCCTAATCATCTATGTTGTAACACATGTATAGATGTCGTTCCTGTTTAAACAGTATTACAGCAAAAAAAATATAATTTTTGTATCTTGTTAATAGAATGGATCAATTTGTACATTATACACAAGTTATAACTATTGTTTTTGTTGCTTTTTATGTTGCTCCTCTATAAACTACTGCTCAGATTTAGCAATTGCTCCTCTTCATATGCTCTTAGTTTTTCTTTGTAATGCTCATAACCATACCGTGTGCTTGTGCTTTCATTTTTTTTACTGTCATTCGATGATATTTCTAATTTCTAATCATCTATACTGTTGAGCTAAATATGAAGAAAAACCATTTTTTATTGGTAGACCGATTGATCGGTCATACACCGATTGATCAGTGGTGTCTGTAGGCGAGAAATTGAGAGCAATGAAAGATTGCTTGATAGGCCGATCGATCTGTCGTTAGACTGATAGACCGATCGATCTGTCTTTAGACCGATCGATCGGTCTATGCGGAGATGCCTTTATAAGCTACTATCGATCTATGCGGAGATGCCTTTATAAGCTGCTAGGGTTGCAGCAGTCATCAAGTTTTGGTTTTGATTTTTTATGATATTTTATATTTTTTCTCCTAAGAACTTCTTCTCCCTTTGTAATCTCCAATCATATAGTGAAAGTATGTGATCCCGTGGACATAGGCACAGATTGTTGAACCACATAAGCCTTGTGTTTGTGTGTGGGTTGTCTCTTTTTCTCTTCTTTATTTTTATTCCGTGGTTTGTGTGATCGTTGTTGATTTTGGGCGAGATTATTGACCGCGTTCTAATCCTCAACAATTGGTATCAGAGCTCCTGGTTAGGAGGTTGACGAACACACATGGTAGAAAAAGACAGATCGATAGGAATCGACAAGTTTGATGGTACGGAGTTCGGTTATTAGAAGATGTAGATAGAAGACTATCTGTATGAGAATAAGCAACACTTGCCGCTCTTGGGATCCAAACCAGAGGGCATGAAAGATGAGAATTGGGCGTTGCTTGATAGATAGGTGCTGGGAGTCATCAGATTAATGTTGTACCGGTCGATGGCGCACAACGTAATCAAGAACAAGACTACGACGGATATGATGGCGGTACTGTCAAGTATGTATGAGACGCAGTCAGCAAACAATAAGGTACACCTCATGAAGAAACTCTTCAACCTAAAGATGGCTGAGGGTACACCCGCTGCACAACACTTAAACGAATTTAATATTATCACGAATCAACTATCTTCAGTGGATATTAGTTTTAATGATGAAATCAGGGCCTTGATTGTGTTGTCCTAACTACCAAACAGTTAGGAAGCTATGAGAATGACGGTGAGTAACTCTGTCGGTAAGAACAAACTGAAGTACGACAATGTCAAGGATTTGATATTAAGCGAGGAGGCTCGCTGGAGGTATTCGGGTGAGGTATCCAATTCGAGGTCGAATGCCAGTACGACATTGAATGTTGAAGCACGGAGTAGAGATAATGATAGGAATCAGAACAAGGGCAGGTCTATATCCAGAAGAGGCAGAATCAAGTCCAAGGACGGCAGACTGAATGTTGGGATTGTGGAAAGACCGGCCATATCAAGAAGAACTGTTGAGAGCAGAAGAAGAAGGTTGATGGTAAGTCAACTAATGCTGTGACAAAGAACGTCTAGAATGCCTTGCTTCTATCAGTTGATAGCCCTATTGATTCTTGGGTGTTAGATTCAGGAGCATTCTTTTACACGACGACACACTAGGAGATTATAAAAAATTATGTTGCCGGTGACTTCGGCAAGGTATATTTGGCAGACACGAAGGCTTTAGACATCGTGTGTACAGGCGACGCCAGAATTAGAGTACCGAACGGGTCAGTGTGGAAGATACATAAGGTATAATATGTACCTAAATTGATGAGGAATTTAATTTTAGTTAGATAGTTAGATGCTGATGATCATTCAATGACCTTTGTTGGTGGCACGTGAAAAGTCACCAAATGAGCTATGGTAGTGGCTTAAGGAACAAAGACAGGTACCATGTACATGACTACTAGTACAAGGGATACAGTGGCATCAGAGGCTGGGGCACATGAGAAAAAAGGGGATGAAAATTCTGCAGTCGAATGGCAAGTTGTCGGGTTTGAAGTCTATAGAATTTGATTTGTGTGAGGGTTACATCTTCGGGAAGCAGAGAAGGTCAGCTTTCTAAAAGGCAGAAGGGCACCAAGCCAAACAGACTAGAGTTGGTACATAGATCTGTGGGGACATTCCCCAGTTGCATCTCTTGGAGGCTCGTGGTAATATGTGACATTCATTGACGACTCATGCAGAAAAGTATGGTTTTATTTTCTGAAGCACAAACCTGATGTGTTTGAAACTTTTAAGAAGTGAAAGGCCCTAGTTGAGACTGAGACCGAATTAAAGTTGAAGTGTCTGAGGTCAGACAATAAAGGTGAATATACAGACAAAAGGTTCATGAATTTCTGTGCAACTAGTGAAATCAGGTGAGAGAAGACCATTCTTGGAATGCCACAGCAAAATGGCGTGGCTGAGCGGATGAACCGAACACTGAACGAGAGAGCCAGAAGCATGAGACTGCATTATGGGCTACCAAACTATTTTTGGGCTATTGCAGTGAACACAGCAGCCTACCTTCTGAATCGGGACCGTCAGCACCATTGAGATTCAAAATTCTAGAGGAGTTCTGGAGCAGAAAAGAGGTAAACTTATCTTTTCTGAAAATCTTTGGTTGCACGTCATATGTTCATGTTGATTCTGATGCTAGAAGTAAGTTGCAACCAAAGTCTAAAAAATGTTATTTCATTGGTTATGGAGATGATGAGTTTGGCTACCGGTTTTGGGATGACAAAAACTGAAAGATCATCAGAAGCAGGAATGTGGTTTTTAATGAACAGGTGTTATACAAGAATAAGTCAAAGGCTGAGACAAACAGTGTGTTGTCGGAGACGAGAAAATTTGAGTTCATTGACTTGGATGATATTTCTAAAGGAGCCAAACAAAATAGGGATGAGGAAGACAAGAAAAACGTGAACCCACAGGTGGAACACAGTACACCAGTGACAGTAGTCAGAAGGTCTTCCAGGAGCATCAGACCGCCACAACGATTTTCACCATCCATGTTCTATATTCTTCTCACTGATAGTGGTGAGTTAGGAAGTTATGCAGAAACCTTGCAAACTGAGAGTTCGATGAAGTGAGAGTTAGCAATGAAAGATGAGATGGATTCCCTGCTAACAAACCAGACATGGGAGCTGACTAGATTGACAACTAGAAAGAAAGCTTTGCACAACAAGTGGATTTACAAAATGAAGGAAGAACATGACGGCAGCAGGCGCTACAAGGTAAGGTTAGTTGTCAAGGGATTTCAGTAAAAGAAATGAGTTGACTTTACTGAAATTTTCTCCCCGATTGCGAAGTTGACAACGATTAGAATAATGCTAGAAATTGTAGCTGCAGAGGATTTATTTCTAGAGCAGTTGGATGCCAAGATTAATTTTTTTCATGGTGAGTTAGAAGAAGAAATATACATGCGCCAACCTGAGCGATTTACAGTAAAAGGAAAGGAAGACATGGTCTGCAAATTAAAAAAAAGTTTGTATGGTCTGAAACAAGCTCCAAGGCAGTGGTACAAGAAGTTCGATAGCTTCATGCAGAGTATCGGGTTTACTAGGCTGGAAGCAGATAACTGCTGTTATGTCAAGAATTTTGACAGCTCATATGTTATTCTATTGTTATACGTAGATAATATGCTCGTTGCCAGGCCGTGCATTGAAGAGGTCAACAAACTAAAAAATCAGCTGTCAAAACAATTTACCATAAAGGATTTGGGAGCTGCCAAGTAAATACTTGGGATGAGGATAGTCAGAGACAAAGACGCAGGAACCGTGAGACTATCTCAGGAAGAATATGTGACGAAGGTGCTAAGTAGGTTCAACATGGATGGCGCTAAACCTGTCAGTATACCCTTAGCTAGCCATTTGAGGCTAACTAAGGATCAGTCTCCAAGGACAGAGCAGGAGCAGGAGCACATGAGCAAGGTTCCTTATGCATCGGCTATTGGTAGCCTAATGTATGCTATGGTCTATACCAGACCAGACATCGCACATGCAGTGGGAGTAGTCAGCAAATACATGAGAAATCCAGGGAAGCAGCATTGGGATGCTGTCAAATGGATTCTAAGATATTTGAAAGGGACTACAGAGACGTCTTTGTGTTTCTCGAGGCCATAACTGAAACAGCAAGGCAATGTGGATGCGGACTTAGTAGGCGATGTTGACAGTAAGAAGAGCACCACTTGATTTTTCTAAACTTTAGGGGACACAGCAGTGAGTTGGGCTTCAAAGCTGCAGAAGATTGTGGCACTCTTTACTATAGAGGCAGAGTATGTTGCAGTGACAGAGGCTGGAAAGGAGATGGTATAGTTGTAAGGTCTCTTGGATGAGTTGGGTAAGAAGGTTGACAGAGGAACGCTCTACAGTGATGGCCAAAGTGCTATTTTTCTTGCCAAAAACCCAGCTTTTCCCTCCAGGATGAAGCACATAAAGCTGCGGTATCACTTTATTTGCTCGTTACTGGACAGCAGTCAGTTGAATCTTGAGAAGATTAGCAGGGCGAAGAATCCAGCTGATATGTTGACAAAAGGCGTCAACATTGACAAACTGAAACTGTGCTCGGCTTCAGTTG
>JAOTRH010205183.1:0-11094 GCA_034768845.1 Heliamphora exappendiculata | reverse complement strand
ATTTTTCAGTTTGTGTTTCTAATGCAACATTGTAAGCCTCCACTGAAGTGGGCGCAATCCGTCATGCGCAAACTTATGGGAATTGGGCTCGGTAATCAGTAAGTTCATGAAGAGCATAGTGTGGGCACGTGGATTTATGTAACGGCTATCAATTTTTTTTAAAATTTTTTTTATGGATGTATTAGGGTGTTGTATGGGTTTATGTGTATTTTTGGAATATCAATTCTACTGTTAAATTGTGGGGTCTAATTAAAGTCGAGTTTTCGGCTCATATGAACTTGGTTCCAAAAAATTTAGTAACACTTAAAAATTTTTGAATTTAAAATCTCCTTTCGATTCACGACGATCAACTTGGACAAGGAATCTTGAAATGTCTTGTTTTTATCTAATTAAAGATATTGGATAAGAGTTCTTTGATAAGCTTTATCTTGCAACGAATCATGATAGGCCCTATATCAATGCATAGATAATCTTAAGAACGCATAGAAGGTATTTTGCTGGACTGTCCAAACAAGGTAATTTAAGTTGTAGCTTTTATTTTCTTTCATGGCAATGACAAAAAAAAAAAAATTAGAGGACACAGAAAAGAGAACAAAGAAGAGAGAAGAGAGAAAAATATAGGAATAAAGAAGATAGAAATAGAAAGGAGAAAGGAGAAAGGAGCACCTTTACTCAATTAGTTTAAATATTTAAAACTTAAAATCACATAACTTTTAGTATATATTTTTATTTAATAATATTTATATATTTAGAGCTTACTTGTTGGGATCTGTTAAATAAAATTTATATTGAATATGAAAAAATAAAAAATAAAAAATAAAAAATAAAAAGTCCTCATTTTTACAATAAAATGAGAATATTCTAAGTTTCACAAATGAAAAATGAGAAATATTATATTTCTTAAATTAATAAATGAATAATGAGACAAATCATAATAAAGAAGTAAACAAAATGAGAATTTTTTTGTTATATTGTGATTTAATCAAATTTTTATATATTAATTAGTAAAGAAATAAAAAAACTTCTAGTTATATTTAATGAGAAAATGATAATTTTTTTCTTTTGGAAAAGAAAAATAATAAAATTTTCTCCTTTTGCAAAAAAAAAAAAAATGAAGCAACTAAAAAAATCTCATTGTCACTAAAGTATTTCTCATTTTAGAAATGAGGGTTTCTAAAACTTACACATTTTGTTATTGAGATTAGCTAATGATAAAAAATGAGACATATCATATGTGACGTCTCGTCTTTCGAAAACGTTGAGACATACATAAGTATAATTAAGGATGATATTTTAACCATTCATTCATAGTTACATTTAATAAGTATTACATTATTAAGAGTTCAGAACTGTTTAAAATACATAGCGATTACAGTTTCTCCAAAAAATTTAACCAAAATTACAACAAGCTCGTGAAAACTGAACAAAAAGGACAAAAAAGGTGAACTTCAAATTCTTCAATTTGCATTATTTGGGTCAGCTGACTCCTGCCATTGATCATCGGGTTCTTCAAAACTTCATTCTTCCTCGGGTGCGATTTTCTTAAAAAGTTCTTCTTTCTCACATGTGGTACGAATGCCATGAGCCAAAACCCAAAAGTAAACTCCTTAAACCTTCTAACCAAATACACAACAAAACATTCTATAACGCATATCATATAACACCCAGTACAATTTATAGTCAAGAAGACAGACATATTTTTACAATTACGACAAGGCAAACATATATAAGAACAAGTATACTGGTGCGTGATGCAAATGAATACGATGCAACTAATTTAATTTTCTAATCCAATTTAAACTTAAGTTATTCTAGATTCTCCCAAACCGAAGTGAACCATCCTAAACCCTATGATTCCAAGTACGTTGACTAAGTTTAGCAACCGATAAAGAGCATTCCTTAACGTGGGATGACTACGTAGCAGACTAAGTGTCAAGCCGGGTTATCATTGACAACAAGGGTGTGGATATGTCAACACTTCAGGCTCTCGACTCTCAAGTCAAAATTTAACTCCTATTATTACGCCATCCGAACTGCCTTTCACCAATATATAAATATCACAACAATGTGTATTTAGCACTTGGGAAAAAAATCTCCAAAAACAAATTAGGGTACATAGCCAATATCAAAAGATTCCCAAATATCCAAATTTCTAAGAATTCCAATTCCATCAATCCAAGTATTGGGCCTAAGGTTCCATTTTATTCTTTCAAAAATATATAAATAAATAAATTCGACGAACCTCGTAAACCCAACTCAATAATGACATGATATGACATGCAATTGCTATTTACAATTCACATGTATAAATTAATCATGGCTTACGCTAAAATGACATTATATATATATATATATATACTTTGCACGAAATTGTAAAATTATGACTATGAAATACTAGTAAATGAAGCATGAGTTACAACATATAAAACATGGAATCAATTTAACGATATGAATTTTAATCATCAATTAATCACTCTTATACACTAATCATTAAATATAACTTAATTAAATCCTCTACTTTAGGCCCCACATCATAACATGTTATTTACTTAACAAGAAATAAGGTAATTGTTCAAGTGTTAATTTAAAAAGTATAATAGTGTTTTAGGGTACCTAGATATGGAGTTAAATTCTGGTTTTTGGACACCATTTAGATAAAAAAAAAAATATTTCTTACAACTTTCATGTTTAACAGTAAGGTCAGATCTTAAGGTAAATTGGCTATTTATTTCAATTAAAAGAAAATAATTCAGCACTTTACAGATAAAAGTACAGAATTTGGGTCTCAGTTGGTCTCAGCTTTGGGGCATCAAATCAAGGGCTATGGGTCTGATGTTTGGGTATGTTCCAGTTTAAGGTGTCCCCTATAAGTTTCATGTTTTGTGCTAAGGCTAGTTGTTTAGAACATGCTAATGATTTTGGCTATTTTTGTAACGCCCCAAACTCGATGTTTCACTCTCAAGATAAAAGACATACATACATTAAATATATTACCCTCAAACTTACAACACAAGGTTCTAACACCATAAACATGTAAAACATTACACATGGTCCAAAAGAAACAAAAAAAAATACTACAGATCTTCTGCCTCGTCTGGCTCTGCTCGATCAAACTGCGTGATCATATGCATATGAAAAAAACATTTTTAAATCTCACACCGTGAGTCAAAACCCAGCAAAAATTAGATAAACATGCAATAAAAGCTAAGCATACTAGCAGGATAATATGAGAGTTACGACTCTCCCGAGTCACAGAATAAGTTTTACATGATCAAAACAAAATGCAAAAGGATATGAAACTTATTTCGACTCACACGAGCCTCGAAAATAGTTTTCATAACAATTCACAATGATTAACATGCAATCCATGCAAAACACCTTCTCGAGCTTTCATCGAAGGACCGCAGCTTTATGTAATGCAACTTCTCAGGTTTTTACTGAAGGACCGCAGCCCCATTTAATACACCTTCTTGGGCTTTCACTAAAGGACCACAGCCCCATCTAATGCATCGTCAACCAAAGTTAATATTCATCCGACCATGAACAAATATCATGCTTCACATGAAACCGGCGCAATACATGCAACACATGCAACCCGGAACCACATATCCGTCCCTCATCATGAATGAATAAAACTAGAGTTTTAATGCATAAGACGATGTACAAACACCACGTCTTATAAAACTACGTCATCCCCGAAGATCGATAACAAAGCAAAACAAACCCCAAAGGCCACATCACAACCAACTAGAAAAAGAATGAAAGACACCCCACACAGGAGTTCAGTTAACTGAAACACCCCATTCAGTCAACTAAAAAGATTATGGAATTCCATGAATTTTCTAGTGTCTCAGGTCAGTCGACTGAACTACCCACTTCAGTCGACCGAACTCACACACTGTCCATTCAGTCGACTAAACTGCCCACTTCAGTCAACTGAACTTCGAAAAAACCCTAGCGCGATGGAAAAACTTTCACCTTTTTTTGAGAACCAACCCAAATAAAACCTACCAACTCACATTTTTGAAAACCCACGGACATACACGATCCCATAACCTCAAAAGAAACCAAAAAACACTTTAAAAACCGTTTTATCTAACTAAACCCATTTCAAGAACAAAACCCAACTTTTTCGAGCATAAAACAACTTTTTATGCATTTTAAAACGGTAAAAACACATAGTTCCATGTAGCAGCTTTTTAAGACATGAGAGTCTAGGCAGCTTTTTAAGACATGAGAGTCTAGGATCCACTTCGTTGAATTAAAAACTCGATGCCTCGAACTTCGTGAAAATGAACTTCATTAAAACGAGATTTCGTCCGGATGAACACGAAGCCCTCGGCGAGGATAACAAGGATCCACTGACCGATCATAGAAAACCGAGCCTGAACCCAAAGAAAATCTAGAGAGAAAGTGGAGCTTTTGGTTAAGAAAGGAAACAAGTTTCAAAAATTTATAAATATCTAACCAAGGGTTGATATTTATAGAGTCCACCGAAAATATCTTCTTCTTTTTTGAACTACAACACCCAATGGTCCCGACATCCAACCCAACATGCATTTCTAAACTAGAACATGCACAACACATATAAACATGCTATTATGAAAATAATAAATAACACATCAAAACATCGCAAAAAATAAAACGGATTAGGGTCTCACAACTCTACTTGCCTTTAGAGAATTTCTTCCTTGAAATTCAACACCGACTCTCAAGCCAGACACCCTCCACCAACCACCAACAATTTCTGATGTAGACCCAGTAATACTGCACAACATCAAAATACCCCAGCAACTAAAACCCCAAGACTATCGTCACACGAAGTAAACACTTTTTCTTCGAAGAACAGATCGCCACCAAAACCACCCGTGCTTACAAAATCCCATTAACACTACCGTTATCCATACAACTACCACCCTCGTTGTACTACCTCATTTTAGCTCAATCGCACTTTGCAATGCACACCAAGAACTATCTCCGCGAGTCTAAACACACGATGTTGAACCCCAGCACTGGTCACCTGAAGTCACATGTTCCAGATGCAAACCTTACTCAAGTCCCAACGATCAACTGTTAACCACCCACTTTGATACCACATCACTATCTTGTTAAGGCCAAGAATGCAATCACTGAAGCTAACAAAACGCTTATCCACGAGCAACAACGCAAACACCCAATTTTGGAGAAGAAAAACTCACTTAATTCATCTGGAATACTAAAGAATGCACTTCATCTAAATCGTCATCCTCTATTTGGTCTTTCATCACGAACCATAATTCTCACCCTAAAGATACACTAGATGTCACACCATTGTCCATGACAAGATTTCATATTACTAAAAACCAGCTCGGTAGCATAGCCACAAAACCAACACAATCATTTGACCTCAACGAGTCACTTGGACCTAATACGCTATACAGATAGAACACTTCAAAGGTACCCACTAACCAATGCGAACTTAATCATATCTCCCATGCAACAACACATCGCTACACAACTCAATGTGTCGCCATCAAAGCACTCAAACCTAAGACCTATCCATTGAGTAACCAACCAAGACTTGCCTCACGCACATAATTCATCACGGCCCTTCCGTTCCAAACCCAACAATCACGTCAATCCCGACAGGTCATAGCAACCAAGGCTTCTCAAACGTTGAATCCTTCCTAAATCATACCTTACCACATTCTAGGGATCACCATCCGAACAAACGGTTACACCAAAACACAACACTTACCATAGTTGGCGACCACTCCTTGACTCAGTTCACAGTTCCAAACAGAACACAAACCCAAACTCACAAGATTATGCATTACACAACCTTAATTTCCAGCAACATACCCCCAAGAAGAGCCATATACCAAAATCAAGCCACTAACCATGCTTCAACTACACCCAAACAAAACTCTGTTCATGCAAACGCTCAACAGTTTATCAACCAAGGTCAACTCCATGTGGTTAACCCCAACTTACCAACGAGTTCCACTATACACCAAGCGGTCGACACTCAATCCACAACCTTACTTCTCGGCAACTAACAACAACCGAGCACACATTCAAGACCCAAACCACAGCCTTGCCCTCTTCAAGAATACACAGTTCATATATATAAGAAATATAGAATATAAGGTGTAGCACGTCACACTAACAGAAACATCAACCACATATTCATACTAACACTTAGCCATAAAACACATTGATTTAGATAACCTACTTAGATTCCTTGCTAGAAAAGACATTGGCTAAATGCATTTTTAACTTGGCTTCCAAGTTTGTTAATCAAAGTGCCTGGAGACAAGACTAATCAAACTGAAGGTCCAATTCCCATGCTCACATATACACACAATTCTCATGCTCAACAAGCTACACGTTCATGATATCAAAATATTTAAACACATACAATCAAACACATGCAATCAACCTTACAAGGTGATGCACCCTCTTCCCACAACTCTTATGTATTCGAGCCCAGAGTTCTGATACCATTTGTAACGGCCTAAACTTGGGTCATGAAAAACACCCACAAATAAGTTCCCTAAAGCAAAAAAATAACACTCTATCAGTTGTTTCACTCTCAAGATAAAAGACATACATACATTAAATATATCGCCCTCAGGCTTACAACACAAGATTCCAACACCATAAGCATGTAAAACATTACACATGGTCCAAAAGAAACCAAAAAAAGACTACAGATCTTCTGCCCCATCCGGCTCATCTCGATTAAACTGCGTGAGCATATGCACATGAAAATAACATTTTCAAATTCCACACCGTGAATCAAAACTCAGCAAAAATTAGACAAACATGCAATAAAAACTAAACATGCTAGCAGGATAATATGACGGTTACAACTCTCCCTAGCCACAAAAGAAGTTTTGCATGATCAAAATGAAATGCGAAAGGATATGAAATTTATTTCGACTCAGACGAGCATGGAAATTTTTTTTTGTAACAATTCACAATGATTCACATGCAATCCATGTAATACACCTTCTCAGGATTTCACCGAAGGACCGCAGCCCTATCTAATGCAACTTCTCTGGCTTTCACCGAAGGACTGCAGCCCCATCTAATGCATCTTCCCTGGCTTTCACCGAAGAACCACAGCCTCATCTAATGCATCGTTAACCGTAGTTAACATTCATCCGACCATGAACAAATATCATGCTTCACATGCAACCAGCGCAACACACGCAACACATGTAATCCGGAACCACATATTCGTCCCTCATCATGAATGAATAAAACCAGAGTTTTAATGCATAAGACCATGTACAAACACCACGTCTTACAAAACCACGTCATCCTCGAAGATCGACAACAAAGAAAAACAAACCCCCAAGGCCACATCACGACCAACCAGAAAAAGAAAGAAAAACACCCCACACAGGAGTTCAGTCGACTGAAACACCCCATCCAGTCGACTGAAAAGCTACTGGAATTTGACAAATTTTTCAGTATCTCAAGTCAGTCGGTTGAACTACCCATTTCCATCGACCAAACTCACACACTGTCCATTCAGTCGACTGAACTCCCCACTTCAGTCAACTGAACTTCAAAAAAACCCTAGCGCGACGAAAAAAACTTTCACCTTTTTCGAGAACCAACTGAAATCAAACCCACCAATTCACAATTTTGAAAACCCATAGACATATACGAGCCCACAACCACGAAAGAAATTGAAAAACACTTAAAAATCCTTTTTATCCAACTAAACCAGTTTCAAGAACAAAACCCAACTTTTTTTAACATAAAATAACTTTTCATGCATTTTAAAATGGTAAAAATACATATAGTTCCACGTAACAGTTTTTTAAGACATGAGTATTTAGGATCCTACCTTGTTGGGTTAAAAATTCAATGACTCGAACTTTGTAAAAAATAAACTTCGTCAAAACGAGATTCCATTCGGATAAACGCGAAGCACTCGGCGAGGCTAACAAGGATCCATTGACCGATCATAAAAAATTGAGCCTAAATCCAAAGAAAATCTAGAGAGAAAGTGGAGCTTTTGGTTGAGCAAGGAAACAAGTTTCAAAATCTATAAATGTCCAACCAGGGGTTAATATTTGTAGGGTTCACTAAAAATATCTTCTTCTTTTTTTAGCTACAATGCTCAATGGTCCCGACATCCAACCTAACATGCATTTCTAAGCTAGAACATGCATAACACATATAAACATGCTATTATAAAAACAATATACAACACGTCGAAACATCGCAAAAATTAAAATAGGCCAGGGTCTCACAATTTTATAAAATGGGATCAGTCAGCTAATAAAGCTTCAGTAGAACCTAATTTCAACAGAGAATGTATAAAATTTTTGGGGGCTATCCGAGGGTATCTAGGGCTAATATTTGGTTAGTAAATAGTTTGATATGTTCTCTACACTTTTCATAAAAATCACTTTTGTATTTGGTCATTAAAAATATAGGTTCAGAGATAAAATCTATGTATTCCAATCAGGTCTGGAAACTTATAGTCCTTTGCCAAAGATTTGCATCATTGTCTTTTAGTGTTTCATTGTAGTTACAGGGCTCGGTATCTAATTCTGTTAGAATCTTGTCAAATGACTCTCCCAAGAACATATATCAATCAGGTTAATACAACCCTCCCACTACGACGAGTCACTACTTGTGTCTATGTACTAGCAATAACAGGCTATGCAGAATCTGAACCCTGCGCATTAGTACCCTGTTCTTGATTTGCACCTGTCTCGATAATCCTCCAACTACGATGTGATAATAGAATATCAGTGACTTGTGATTCCTCTTCCGTTCTACTAGTATTTCCTCTTAGCTCTTCTAGAATAATTTTGCTATTGGACTTGTGGTCTATAATTTAGTCCTCTTCCAAGAATCAAAAATTGGTGCTAACAATGACTTTCTGATCCTTAAGATTATAAAATAGACCACCCTTCATTTCCTTGGAATACCCCATAAAGAAACAGACTTCTGTCCTCTGTTCCAACTTACCAGTGTTCCCTTTTAGCACATATGCTGGACACCCCCAAATTCGAATGTGTTTCAGACTAGGCTTACGCCCGGTCCACAATTCTATGGGAGTAGAAAATACTGACTTAGAAGGTACCATGTTCAGAATGTAAGCTGCTATCTCTAAAGCGAGTCCCCAAAACGAATCTGGTAAACCTGAATAACTCATCATTGACCTTACCATCTCCATAAGAGTCCTATTCTTTCTTTCTGCTACACGATTCTGCTGTGGAGTGCCAGATGCAGTCAACTAAGATGTAATCCCCTCTGATGACAAGTAGTCCTTAAACTCTCTAAAGAGGTATTTCACACCACGGTCGGATCGTAGTGATTTGATACTTTTACCTAGACGCTTCTCTGCCTCCATTTTGAATTCTTTGAATTTTTCAAAATATTCAGACTTACGGTGCATCAGGTAAATGTATCCATACTTTGAGTAGTCATCAATGAAACTGACGAAGTACTCAAAGCCACCTCTAGCTCGAATTGTCATAGGACCACACACATCATAATGAATCAGCTCCAACGGCTCTTTAGCTCTATAGCCTTTGACCGAAAAAGGCCGCTTGGTCATCTTACCCTCTAAGCAAGATTCACATACTAGAAGTGCCTCCACTTCTAATGAAATCAAAGGTTCATCTGCTACAAGTCTGTTTATCCTTTTTAGATTAATATGACCTAAGCATAAGTGTCAAAGAAACGTTTGGTTCATTAAAGAAAAAACTTTCTCTTATAAGGTAATATAGATGTATCATTCATTTCAGTCAGTTGTAGTGTATGAGAGATTGGAGTGATAATATAAAAATCATCCACCAATGTACCAGAACAGATAATCCCTATATTATTCTTAATAACCACAGAGTTATTAAAATAAATAAAATATCCGTCTTTAGCCAATCTTGAAACGAAAACTAAATTCCTTCTAATGGATGGTACATAAAGACAATCTCTCAATATTAAAACTCAATCTCTACCAAAATTGAGAGTGGCATCTCCTACTGCAATTGTTGTTACCTTTGTATCATTGCCCATATGCAGGTAAATCTCCCCATCACTAAGTTGTTGGATTTTTTGGAACCCCTGCAATGAATTACAGACATTATTAGTAGCTCCCGTATCTACACATTAGGTACCAGTAGATAATATTGCTAAGCATGTTTCCACAACCAGCAAAAAAAAATTACCCTGTTTGTTCTACCTTTTGAGAAATACTAGACATAGTTCTTTCTAATGCCGGGTCTGGTTGTAATGAAAACATCTGTCTTTTGACTTTTTTCACACCAGTTCGTGGCCCACTAACTACCCTGAAAATCGTGTCTCTCTGTTTCTAAACTTTTTTCTTTTTCATGCCCTTCGACCTAGAGGAAGAACTTTTTTCAGAAACAAACACATTTCATGGTATTGAAGGAATACCATTTGTAGTTAAAACTATATCCAAGTTACATTTTCAGTCAACAAAATTCAGTACCGTAAATTTGTTTTCTTTGAGTATAGAAGCGAGTGGGTTGAAATCCATTTAAATCCTAAGAATCACATAATTAAAAAATAGTTAATTACAATGAGAAAAACTTTGAATTCATTTTAATTTGATTCTCTTTACCATTTTAAAATTAATTCATCAGCAGCCTGGTAACTTGAGAATAACATGTCTCATTGGGAGAACGTCTACTATCCTTCATAAAACTAGACAGGTCAATTTATTTTAATTTTACTATCTAGGCAACTGGCCATACCAAGTAATATTAAATAGCTGACATAGTTTTCGTCCAGTATATAATAGTAGTTGGAGAGGGTGTTAACCATCACCTATTCTCAAATTAATTGTTTCGCAATGAATCATTTAGTTGGAGAAGTGATCCACACTATAACAATTATTCAGAATTATCCCTAAAGGAAGTTTGTACTGACGATACCGTAATTAATCTGTCCGTTGGAGAGGAAGGCTTTACTACCAACACGCAGGATTTAATTATATCGTCTACAAACTGGTGATGGAGACCACGAGATTTATCTGTGAATCAATTTCCTCTCCCACTTAGATTTTTAAAATATTTTTTAGGATTATAAAAATCTGTTTAATTAAAATAAATTTATTAA
>JAOTRH010205172.1:0-11094 GCA_034768845.1 Heliamphora exappendiculata | reverse complement strand
GGCATAAAGAAAAGAAATGCTAGACTCATCTTCTAGCCCATTCCCAAAATGCCTCCATCATCTCGGTATCATCAGTTTTCCTCGGAACCTGAAAAATGGTTTAGCAGTCGTACGTAACTCGAAGCTCATAGGATATAGATTAACTCAGATGTAATGCATGATTTGTGAGGTGTGATGGGTGCAACCGAAATAAAAAGAAAGTTCCATAAATTTTTTATTTATTCCTACACACACACCCACGCACGTCAAGTTATTCATTCATTAACCCCTTTTCAACATATTCCTTTCTTTCACATTTATTCTCATTTCTCAATTTTTCACAAAAATCAAATCACATTTTCATTATCCTGTTTATCACAAAAATCGTAATACAATTAATTTATCACAATTAATGAATCGATATCGGGTGCAGCTTATAGAAACCCCTCCCTATTATCTCAATAGGCTACGCGAAGCCATTGGTTAATAGATATCTCTATAACTCACCACGATACAACACCACGTTTCGGGGGCTAACCCATGGGCACGTGGTCCCCATCTTGGGCAAGTTTTCGATCTTTCACCGTGGAGCCGTCGGCCCAACATAATTCATGAACCTTCACGGGCTTTCACCGCAGAATCGCAGCCCCTCATTATGCATGAACCTTCGCGGGCTTTCACCGCAAGACCGCAGCCCCTCATTATGCATATCCCACGTTCAACCATAGCTTTCAAATTCAAGTTAATAATTTCATTGTATAATTTCTCATGGATCACATCATTACTTCAATATCAACAAGTACCAATAACACAATGATGATAGCAAGAAGATCATATTATTTACAAAGTATACATCCATCATACATATATACATATATCTATTTGAAACTCACCTTCATTGTAAAGAAGACTCAATCAATAGGTCCAATACATGTATCCCAACTCAATCAAGATATATCATTAGATGTCCCACAAGCTCAAGGGACTATGAATTTAATAAAAATGGCCAATATATATGAAAATATGTTTTCCCACAATAGTCGGCTAAAAACGGGTGAAAAATGATTTTGAAATTTTGACATACCCTCACTATTTTGATCATAACTCTTTCTACAAAATGATTTTTTTTATGAGTGTAGTCTTATTGGAAAGAGGACTTTCGGGGTTTTGATTTGAGTACAAGAACGACTCAATTCAGAGTCCGAATGAGGGAGATATGATCAAACAAAGTTGGCCCTGTGTAGTCAGTCCGCTCGAGCGGACGTCGGGCACTCGAGCGCCCAACCTTCTGCCATGTGAGCGCTCGAGCGAGTAGGCTCCACTCGAGCACGCTGTTGTCTGAGAAACCCCAAATTTTTCTTTATTTTGAGTTCTAAACCTCGAAACACACAACCCTTTCACAAAATATGCTTTGAACACTTATTTCTAACCCAAAAACACTAGATTCAATCCTCAGAACTCCTTTTTATCACAACCAAACTTCAATGTCATGTATAATCATCTCCCAAGAACCTCCAATTTCATGAAAAGTAACTAAACCCACACAAAAATCTATCAATACATTAATTAAGCATGCAATTGACTCAATTTCTACTCATATACACAAAATATCAACCCAAATCTATGCAAAACATAAGAGAGAATCTAGATCTTACCTTGGATTTGCACAAAATCTTGAATTTCTTCCAATTTCTCCCTCCTAGGGTTTGGATGTTGATTGATATTTCTTTCTTGATGCTCCAACTCCCATCTCCATGCTCCAAAGCTTGATTTTCATCCTTGATCTCTCCCCATCAAGCCTCAAACTTCAATTTTCATTATGGGGGATTAGGGTTTCATGGGAGAGATGGGTTTCTCTCACTCTCTCTCTCTAAAAGAGGATGAAGAGGAGAAGAAGAGGAGGAGATGAGGAATGCGGGTCTCACGTGGCTGGAGGGGAGGGTTCTATATATATATATATCTATATATCATACTCCCAATTCTTCTCCAAAATTCTAGAATTCTCCAAGCATTTCCTGATACTCCGCTCGAGCGGACCCCCACTGCTCGAGCGGTGACTCCTGAAGCAAAATTTCACAAAATTCCTTAAACCTCATCTCCAACTTCCAATTTTTCTCTCATTATATTATTCTGAATTTTCCATTAGTATAGCCATATTAAAACTATTCATCACCGTATATCTCCACTTCACTTTCATATATCACTAACTCGGTCATTAACGAACGAAATCTTATAACACCCATGCCCAAATTTATTCTGATCTCTTCTCTTCCCAAAATATAAAGGAATAAAATAAACAGGTACTAGGTCCTCACAACTTTCCCCCCTTTGGAAATTTCGTCCCCGAAATTCGTCTTAAGTCACTCCAAATCTTCCTTTAATCTTAATATGTGTTCTCTCACTTCGCTAGTTGTTCGGTCCTCACAGCTTCTTTTTGAATCCGCATTCCTGATCATGCTTTCAAAATTATGACTCAAAGATAGTAACACGCCCCTATTACCATCAGGTTTAACTCGCAAACACCAATATTTCAAAAACACCAGAATCTTCTGTATGTCATCAAATTGTACTCATATCGGGCTTGACTAATCTAAAACAGTTCATCGTCTAATACAACGTCGATTCTTACCCGAAACAACCATGAGAGCTGTAGTCAAGCACTCTGTCTTTGATCATCAACTAACCCTCTATGACCATCATCTCATGTCACATACACGTTTCTAAAGACTAAACCTTCTCAACCATAGCATTGTCCGTCACCGGTCTTACTACTATTAAGATTCTCCCGACTTCGACAACCACAGTCTAATTCACTGTTGTATTCCAATGTATATCGAATACGACACCTTCAAATACACATTACTAAACTTGGACATTGGTCACTTGGGTTACACACATTACCTCCAAAATTGCCCATGCCCTACCAGTCAAATAACTACCACAAACTCAAAGTTGTATCACTACTTGCACTGCATCACTCCAGCCTTTCATCCATCGAAACTGATACTGCCACCTGAATTCCATGAATCACTAGGGTTAAGCACATCACAGGAATCAAACACCTTATAAGTGCACTTCACCAATACAAACTGAATCACATCCTTCTCCTTGACGCCACACACATACCCATTGGTCTTCCGAGTCTACAGCGCTCTAAACTGTTCAATTATTGGTCTTCCATACTTATATTACTTCACTCACCCATGTTATCATATACATTTGCTCCCTCCCTTCGAACGGTCGAACCATTCTTCGCACATTAAGAATTTTGAGAAATTCAAAGCACCAAATAGAACACAACCCCAAACTCACAAGAGTCTATCAAAACCCAACATGTGAATATCGTAGTCGCAAGGCCTCAACAAATTTTCCACTTCACTAAGATCCAGAGGTACGACCATCCCCACATGACCCATAACAAGCTGCATATAACAGTTAATGATTCTTAGCTGATCGTTGTCGAAAAAGATTTTATGTTCTCAATACTAACTCCCTCGTCAACAAGAACAAACATTTTCGGTCCGCCAACCCAATCTCAAAGGGAATGCAACTTCACACACCTACATTCCTACGGTAGAGCAATCGAATTCCACCCAAAAATCCATGAGAAACTCAGTCTTCCAATCGTCCGATTCTGGTAGTACCCATTCTATTGGTATCAACTCATAGATCACAACACGAACACCAATCCACTAAAACTCCCTCTCTTCCCAAAACAACTAGAAACTATGACCCAACCTCAACGTACTCCTAGTACCCATCAACACTAAGTCTTCACAAATTCCTGTAAATCTCACCTTGAGGTCACCTAACCCATAGCCACATAACTATCTTTAACCCCGATCATGATACCCAGGTCATCCACTGTACTTAAGCTCATAACTTTCAGACCTCATTTGCACACACAGGAACATCGTCAATCCTCATACCTTGTACCATACATCCCATAGAACTACAAACTCATCACCCGTCATACTCTGAGACATAACGCTAATATTTCCATCACGCTAAAACCTCACTTCACAAGATTACGCTTCGCTGACCTAACTCCCATTAGATAAATCACGGTCATGTCATAGCCTTAAACCCACAATCCAAGCCACTTACACGAGAAACGCACGGCACCCAAACAGAGAAAATTTACTCCTGAGTTCCTTTATTCAAAGTTACTACTAACTTCCACTATCATACAAACACTTCTAGTACTTTCGCTTCCTAGTCACGCATTTATCGTCGACATCTTAATGCACGATTTCTCGCCTATTCCCTTAAGCCATCCAAACCACACGGTATACTGTTAAACTTTATTACTCTACACTTCATTCCCATGGGTAAATAACATACCCACCTCTGAACCTATGGTTGAACATAAACAACCTGCAAACATGTCACACTCTGGACACACTATTTTAGTACTAGGCCTACTACACTTTCGGACCCTTCTACGGTCCTTTCAAACACATACACCCAACAAGGTTCCCAAACACAATCTCCTAATCAGCCAAATCACGGGTCTGTATTCCCCTTGGAATTCCTCAGAACCAATACTCGAGGATTTCACCACACAAATAATCAAACCACTGAACTTCCTTAGGGACCTCACCCGACTTGAACTATAGCTACCAGTATTTCATACAAACTAAACTACATTTCCAAAGAAATTACCCATGTACTAGGGTTCACACAAGCCTTTAAAGAAATCATGAGCAATTGAATCTGCATTCTTACAATCCCAATGTTTTACTTTTACCAACAACGAACAATCACATCGGTTAACCAATTATGAAACATCTTTCTTCTTAGGAAAACCATTCACGATGAGCATATCATTCGTCGCTCTAGGTCTTCACACTTAGATCTCTACCCAAGCACATTTACTATCGCCTACTCCTTCACATCTCAGCGAGGCTTCACACACATCCGCAAGACTCTCACCGGTTAACCATCAAGGATAACACCACATATATTCGCATCACTTTAGCACATCTACTTACGGGTCATGTCATACTAACAAGAAAACAAGTAGGCAAAACTATGCTACAGTCTTAAGCTCGGTACATCCATCGAAAATTGTAAAACGTTTAACTAGAAACACTTATCTCTTTTATCACCATACACGGACCACCGACACACGGTTGCCCAATCATGAAAGCAACTACACATCACACGAACAAGCGATCCTCGTTTACCAACTCTAGACCAAAGAAACAACTCTATCACCTGCCCCGTAAGAGTAACAAGACACCACCACCTCCCGACTGTAAGCCGGATATGGACCACTACCATCTTCCTCTTAAGGGATCTCTTCTTATTAATACGTCGTCTTAAAATGACCAAGTCAACCACACCAACAACATCTATCACCTATCCCATAAGCCTCATACACTCACATTCACATTTACCATACACCATACATTCCACATAACCTCCTACGCTTGAGAATGATGACCCAAGTTATAAAACTCTTCCCCATGAAACTTTCCAAATGACCTCAAATCTTCGTTCACCACATCACAACAACCATTAATATACATCTCCTCTTACGTACACGCACATCACTCAGCAACTAGCCCATCGATATCATCCTCATTCGATGTACTCTTTCCACATACGCTTTTGAACTTTTATTAAGAAACACAACTCAGTATCACGCCACAAAATACAAGGGTCATCAATCCGACCTTTAAAATCTCAAGATGCCACGGTGATTACCAATAGCACCTCTTAGGGTAAGGGACATTCCCAACCACGTGTCCAAGCACAAACTTTCTAACACACTTTAGGCTGGAGATTATTACGCTCCCATCCACTATGTTCCCGTCCATACCCAATCTCGGGGTACACGGCTCATGACATAGCACTGCCCAAGACATAGCACGGCTCATGACGTACATAATTCTCAACGCGCCTAAAATCATGCCTCATATCCATCCATACCTAACAACCTCCAAGGGTTTTCAAACAACCTACCATACTTGTCCACCAAACTACTGGTAGCTCAACACAAAGCAAACAACTAACCACAGTTACCCTCGACTCACATGGATACAACATATTCCGAATAGTCGTTGCTGATATTACGTGTGTAATCCTAAGAGGGGGGTGAATTGGATATTTTAAAATTTTGTAAATGAAACAAAAATCAATTGTGTGACCTTTAATCCACAAAAATATTACTTATTTAATTCACAAGTAATTTTGTTTTAAACTTATAATAAAAAAAAACCTTGTGTTGAACTATTTAAAACCAAGTGTGGACAAAAAATAAACTTTAAACAAATACAACACTTGACTGATTTTAACAATTTAGAGTATGGCTTTCAAGCTTTAATCAATTCTAGATTAAGATACAACAATATTTCTTTCAAGGTAAAAAGAAAGAACTTAAAAGTTTCAAGATATGAAAGATATTCACTTTTGTTCGCTTTTAGTTAATTAATTACAACTCTTCTAGTTTAATAATGTAAAATGTAAGTATAGGTTTTAGCTCCAACTTACAAAAATATTTTAACTTATCCAAAAACTTCTTGTAAACTAAATTCAATTCTCAATATAAGTTTTTTAAGTCAAATATTTTAGTACACAAAAAAAAATCTTTTGTTTTAAGATATATGTATGCAACTTCTAGCTTTAAAACTCTTTTTAATTAAACACAAATATAAGAACAAATAAAGAATAAGTAATCAAATACAAAAGTGTGTGTGAGTGGTTTAACAAGAAACTAGATAATGAAGATAGTAAAGCAACAGAAATGTAACACCACGATTTTTACAAGGTACGACGCAACGGCCTTCGTTCTTGCCTCAAGCCAACCATTATGAGAATTTCACTACCTCTCCTTAAATAGGCGGAGGAGCCTCTCTCCTTAGTTTAGGCGGAGTAGCCTCTACTTGAGAATGTACCCTTCTCAAGTTAACCCAATCCTTGTATGCGGATTAGCCTCATTTTGAGAATCACCTTTCTCAATCACAAGTATGAAACAAGTATAATAAGGGTGTACAAAGAATGCTCCTCAAATGAGCAAAGAAGTACAACAATGAAACTCTAACTCACTTCTCAAGAAATGGAACAATGAAGCTCAATGAGAAACTAATATGAAATTTCTCTCAACAGTATGTATGAAAAAGCTATAGAATTGAAGAGCAAAGATATAGTAAACAAGAGAGAATGTTTGAGAGGATTGAGTGAGTAAAACAATGACTCAACCCCTCTATTTATAGGCTCCAAAAATCAATTAGCCGTTGAGCTAAATATGGAATTTTCAAACTAGCCGTTTTCAGAAAAATTCGAATTTTGAACTGTTCAGTCGATTGAAGAGACTCATTCAGTCGACTGAACCAAGCTTCAGTCGACCGAACCTCAAGGTTCGGTCGACTGAACTTGTGTAAATCTGAAAACTTATTTTTGGTAACCTATTCAGTCGACTGGTCCTTATACCTTAGTTAACTGGATCATTGAAAATTCAGATTTTTTATTTTTCAAAAAAAGTTTGAACATGATTTCTTTTGAAAGAATGTTTTTATCATATTTTAGGATTCCTATGAGTTTCAAAGCAAAATTTCAAGAGAAAATAAATGTACAAAGGATCCTAAAAAAAATTACAACTTGTTCTTCATTCTTCAATCCTTCAACCTCTTGATTCCACAAAAACTTGTCGCCAAAGATCTTGATTTGAATTTATGCGTCATGGCTTCTATTTTGTATCTTGGTTTGTGCTAAACATGTATGTCCTATAAACAATATCAATTTTGCACAATTAGATACATAAGTTTGTTATCATCAAAATCAGTTATCGAGGCCTTGTTAGGACAACAATCTCTCCATTTTTGATGATGACAAACACAAGTAAAATAATGTAGGAGAGCTAAAATAAAGTTCCCCCTAACAATAAGTATGAGTAATAATCTTTGAGAGTTTAAAAACTCCTCCTTACCATATGCATATATTTTGAAGATATGAAGTTCATTTCAATTCAAATGGTAAGTCATATAGATATAGATGTTCAATTCAAGATCAATCAAATAACCATGAGCACAATAAGCATAAACCAAGCATAATGAAATCCAAGCATTAAAAACTAAGCATAATAAGCATCATAAAGTGTAGCACAATAAGCATAATAAGCATTAAAAAAAACTAAGCATAATAAGCATGATAAAGTGTAGTACAACCAAAATAAAATAAGAGTAGCAAGAGTAGCATTAGTACAATATCCAAACATAATAAAATTCTCTAATGCTCTCCAAACTAATGCTCTCCAAAAGCTTTTCTTTTTGCTCAAATAGTTCTCCCCCTTTTGGCATGATCAAAAAGTGGGGCTAGAATCATCTTCATCGCCATCACCATCATCATCGTCACCACCCTCATCTGTAGAAGGAGGTACTCCCATAGCCGCTTCAAGTTTAGCAATGCGAGAGCTGATTTTGTCAAGCTTCTTGTCAAGGCGTTTTGAAAAGGAGCGAACCAGTTTCTTTAAAAATGAACGGGTAACAGGAGCATCATCGGTAGTGGTGGTAGGAACATGTGGAGGTGCTGGAGGAGAAGTAGGTGGAGCATCATAAGCAGCAGCTTTGACTTCCTCTTCACTGTCTTGAACGACTTGAGGTGCTTGCCTTTGATGCTTGGGTATCCACTGTCCATTCTCAAGTTTATAACCCATATGTTTGACAGTGGTGGCGGTTAGGAAATCAGAATTTTTTAGTGGTTGAAAATTAGAAGGAGAGGGGCTAAGCGAAAAGATTCAAAGAGAGGTGTGAGAAAACCTCCATATGGTAGTATATGGCATTTGGAGCTTTCTTTGGCAAGTATCCATTGACAGATGAGAGATGGAAGGTCAAGGCGTATTTCTTTGTAAATGCACTATAAGACAAAGCAGTCAAGATAAGAAATGTAGGTGTGAGATCCACTATGAGGCAATACATTGTATGTAATGATGAGAAGCAAAATTTTAGCCTCGAGTGTGAGTTGGGAGTAGGAAGGGGGAAGGGAAAAATTTAGTGGGGGTTCAGTTATGACTAAGGGTAAAAATGTTTAAGGAGTAAAGTCATGAGCCATGATTCATGACTAGGATGACATTTGTGGACATCTAAAATCTCCTCTTCCCTTTCCAAAATGATTGGTTATATCCTTATCAAAAAATTTATACGTTTTTTCATAGAGATAAGTGGTGAAGTGAATGTAACGATCTCTTGGATTTGGAGAAAGGTCTTGAGCAAGATTTGAATAAAATAATTTTGTAATTTGAGGGTACATACCCTTCGGTTGATGGAAAAAAGTAGAGCCCCCAACCAATGTGATCGAAAAGACGAATGACACGAGGAAAGAAGAAATCGATGAATCGCATATTGAGAATCTTACCAAAAATCGGTTCAAGAGATTGTAGATGATGTTTGTAGAGAATCTCGGCTTTGCTTGAGGAGAACCAATTTTCATTGTCATCGGTTGAATCATCTCTAGCAATCGATTTTCCCTTTCCTCCTCTAACCCTAGGTGCCATTAGTGAGGGATTTGAAAAGCTAGGGTTTTGAGAGATGGAAGATATGATGTGAGAGAGAGTAGAAAAATGAACTATTGGAACCCAAGAACTAAATGTTTTCGTGCCCTAGGTATGAGATAAAACAATTTGGGTGAAAATGTAATTTGGCTTTTCAGTTTTTGGCTTCTGCAGAAGGTTCGGTCGACTGAACAGGTAGGTTCGGTCGATTGAAAAAGGTGCCTCAGTCGACTGAACAGAGCCTTATTCACAGTTTTGTTTTCCAGCAGCATTTTGAACTACAATTTGAGTTTTTCAAATTGTATATTGAGCTACAATTTCCTTCAAAAACTTCTTTTTGTAAAATAGGACTTAATATTTTAAGACAATTCACATAATAATTAATCATTTTATGAACAAGCATTAAGCAATTGATATTGAACATGCATCAATTGATATTGAACCAAGTTAATTTTGGAATCATTTTATGAATCAGAATTAAACAACCTCACGAACATGCATTAATCCCAATTCTCGTCTAATAATGATAAAACGATCTTCATTAAGGGGTTTAGTGAAGATATCCGCCCATTGTTCACTAGTACTTACAAATTTCAAAAATATATCACCTTTTTGAACATGATCACAAAGAAAATGATGAAGAATTTCAATATGTTTTGTTCGTGAATGCAAAATAGAATTTTTAGATATGTTTGTAGCACTTGTGTTATCACACTTAATTGGCACAAGATCATATTTTAATTTAAAATCATTAAGTTGCTGTTTCATATATAATATTTGTGCACAACAACTACCCGCAGCCACATATTCGGCTTCAGCGGTAGATAAAGTTACAGAATTTTATTTCTTTGAAACCAAGAGACTAGTGATTTTCCTAAGAAATGACATGTGCCACTAGTGCTTTTACGGTCTATTGTGCAACTAGCAAAGTTCGCATCAGAATAACTTATCATTTCAAAAGATGTAAACTTAGGATACCATAAACCTATATCTATTGTACTAACCAAATATCTCAATATTCTTTTTACAGCAATTAAATGAGATTCTTTGGGATATGCTTGATAACGTGCATACGTACATACACTAAACATTATATCTGGCCTACTTGCGGTTAAATAAAGTAAACTACTAATCATACCTCGGTAGAGTTTAGTGTCTAACGGTTTTCCTTACTTGTCTTTGTCAAGTTTAGTTGAGGGACTCATTGGAGTTCCCAAAACTTTTCCATTCTCCATTTGGAATCGCTTGAGTCTTTGTCAAGTTTAGTTGAAGGACTCATTGGAGTTCCCAAAACTTTGTTGAGGGACTCATTGGAGTTCCAAAAACTTTTCCATTCTCCATTTGGAAGCGCTTGAGTCTTTGTCAAGTTTAGTTGAGGGACTCATTGAAGTTTCCAAAACTTTTTCATTCTCCATTTGGAAGCGCTTGAGCAGCTCACGTATATATTTTGATTGGTTGATGAAAGTTCCATTCTTTGCTTGCTTAATTTGTAAACCAGGAAAGAATGAGAGCTCTCCCATCATGCTCATCTGAAATTCTTTTTGCATGCAAGTAGAAAATTCTTTACACAAAATTTCATTAGTGGCACCAAATATGATATCATCTACGTATATTTGTACAAT
>JAOTRH010205161.1:0-11094 GCA_034768845.1 Heliamphora exappendiculata | reverse complement strand
CCCTCCCTTTATATTGTTTATTTTCAAAATTGTCTCAATAAGAAAAAATAAAAAAAATAAAAAAAATTAATTAAAAAATAAAAAATAAATAACATAAGAAAAAAATAAACAATATAAATGTAAAAACTAGCTCGGTTGGGTTGAACTGACTGTCCCATATCTATCACCCAGGATTCTTACATTCTGGGGTCCCATTCCCCCAATTACCTAGCAAAAAAATAAATAAATAAATAAATAATATAAAATCTAATTTATTGGTTTGTTTTATATTTTTTGTCTTTTTAAAATTTTTAATATACTTTAATAGAAGATTATTACATTTTTTTCTTTTCTAAATGAGAAGAATTGAAAAAAATAACAATACGATCATACAATAAAAAAAACTCATAAAATATAATATGTATAATAAAATAAGAAAATAAATCATTATCTCACACAAAAAAAGAAAATATTGTTGGAAAAATATGCACTTTTTTGTGCAATTATGATAAATAAAATAAACGCATAAATTAGATGTACATACTGCATAAAATTAATGATGAAATATCATAAAAATATATCAAGACTAGTGTACCATACTATGCACTTAAGACAATTCTCGCTACAGTGTTTACAATTTTAGGAATGTTTATCTTACAAGATACAACGATATGAATATCACAAAAGAATCACTGCAATTGGGGAGATTTGACGAACCAAACTATATTTTGAACTCTTTTTACATGGACTCTGACTCTATGTATGTAATATTCTCTATACAAATTCTATATCAAAAACAAAAAACAAATACAAACGAAGAGCTGCATCAATTGGCCATTGAAATCTAGATTTCAATAGCTGGATCAATTACAATTAAATTGGCTATTCAATTGCAATTGAAACCTGGAAACCAACAGCCATGAGTGGCTATTGATTTTCAGGGAAAAACCTTCCATAATGAAAGGGCTAGTTACATTCTTCACTAAGAGAAAAGGAAGAGACAGAGTCTCGGAAGAGGAAGAGGAAGAGACAAAGAAGAGGAAGAGACAGAGCCAGGAGCTGTGAGGGTCAGCCTGGAATTTAATAGCCATAAGTGGCAATTGAATTCTCTATAACCCCTCTTCTTCTTGAAGAGGCTATATAAGGGTCATCCTACAGAGACAGAGACAGAGAAACATAGAACTACTGTAAACAGACAGAAAGCAGACAAACGGTGAGAGACAGAAGGTGAGAAAGAAGATATACAGTTCTCAGATTACGGAGCAAGCTGCAAGAGAGAGAAAGACAGACGAAAAACGTTCGTAGCCGACCCTTGGTGGTGTTCCAAAGATCGTGGAGCCGTTTTATCCTGGGAGAGTGACGCCGGTGGAATACCTACAACACCCTCGGTAGGCGGCGAATCATTCTTAAGGAAACTGCGATTGCATGACTCGATTTGCAAATTTCATTTATGTTATTTATGTTATTTTATTTTCTGTAATTTTAGATTATTGTAAATTGTTGAAAATTTAATAAAAATGTATTTTCTGAATCCCCGAGCATGTATTTTATTTTGGCGTTAGATATTCTCCCAACAATAGTAACTATTCAATTACTATTTTCAATCAATTTTTCATTCAGTTTGAAAATGATTTTAAATTATTCTTTACAACAAATAATCGTCACACTTTCTCTTTATATATAAATTTTCTCTTTATATATAAAATTTCTCTTTTATTCTTTTAATTATTTAAATTTACAAAATTATTTTTGATGTAACATACTTTTTATTTTATAAATGCACGTAATAAAAAAAAGAAAGAAATTGCGAAAAAAAGTGTGAAATCATTTGTTCGTCCAGGGTTGTGGGAGGGTACGTACAGCGCAGAGTGCACGGCAAAGTGTGATGTGCATCAAAACGACGTAGTTCAGATGTATAAGAGAAGTTTAAAAATTATCTAAAACTATGTTACTTTGAAAAAGTTAACCAAAACTTTAATTTTCCCAATTTATTTTATCTCCATTGTCGTGCTGTTGCCGAGCATCGATCACAATGCCATTGTCCACCATCACACCATTGCCACCGTCCACGGAGCCTTTGTCGTCAGAAGAGGCTTTGTGAATTGTGCCGTTTGGTTGGCAGACGAATGGTGACTATGTGGTTCAAGACGACGACGGGTTGTGAATAGTGGTGGACCACGACGGCGTGGTAGAGAACAAATAACGGTGAGGTGGTGGACGGCGGCGTGGTGGTGGACGCCCGGCAACGGCAACAGTGACGGACAACGACGGCATGACAACAACAATGGCATGGCGATGAATGTTGCTGCGCTATTATCTTTTTGCAATCTAAACTGAATAATAAAATAAACTGAAAAAATTAGAATTTTGGTTAACTTTTTCAAAACGACGTAGTTTTGGATAGTTTGCAGCACCATCTTTCAACCCTTGTGTCTCTTATGGGATAACTATAAAAAAAAAAAATTTAACATTTGTTAAAACATTTTATGTTTTGTGAATTTTTTTTATAGTTTTTGGTAAGAAAGTGATCAATTTTTTCGATTTCTTGAATAGAAGAATCAAAAATTAAAAATATGGATCAAAATGGAAAAATGTACATTAACGACAAAACAATTTTTTTGTCACTATTATTTTTTCTCATAAATAATACAATAAAAAGGGTTGAACCCCATACTGGCCTACTTGTGATAATTTCTGGTCATTTAATTTTTATTAGAGATAATTACACTTATTTTTTCTAAAGTTTAAGGTTATTACAGAAATATCTCTCGTGGTCTCTAAAATTACTTTGGCCTTTCTTCTGGTGCTGTTGTCTATTTCAATTTTTTTTAATTTCTGTGACCTCCATTAATGAAATTAACGAAAATTGCTAACATAAGTATAAAAATTTATTTCATATGCCAATTTTACCCTCTCTTAATAAAACTCAAAAATAATATTGTACATCGGTTCGTTCTCCAACATGAGGTTCTGAGAGAGACATGAAATATATAAACATATAATACATATGTATATAGGAGGATGCTGAGACAAAAAAAAACTTAAAAATTCAAACACAAAACAACGAAGAAGAAGTTGAGGAGAGCGCGGCAACACCGGCCCCCTTCCCCCTCCACCTGCAGCCACCGGCCATTGGTCCCTCTTTCATCGGTGACGCCGTCGCTACATCGGAGCCACCTTGCTCCGGCGACCCGCCGGACCCTGTGTGTGTGTGTGTGTGTGTGGTTGGCAGATTTTTGCACTTACAATTATTTGAAGCCCTGTCACATTTTACATTTCCTTCTTCATTCAAAACTAAATATTTTATTCATTACTAATTATAGGGCTAAATATGTAAAATGACCCCAAAACAAACCACGTTCTCCATTTCGTTCAAATGGATGATGTACCAAGATCAGATGGATGATGTACCAAGGCCATCAAATGATACACAAGTCGGAGAGCATAGCCAATCAATTGAATGGTTGCAAAGGGTCAACGAACAAAACCGTTTGCAACAACAACGGCATCGACAACGTCTGAATGTAGAAGTCGCTGCGCAACAAAGACAAAGAAATAGGCATTCAGAGCAAATAAGACTACATAACATGAGTCCGGAACAAACTGCCCAAAGGCTAGAACGACGTCGCCTAGCACAACAAATTAGAAGGCGTGTGACTCAATCTGAACATCAAAGTCAAAATGAAGATCATTCGTTGGGTAAAAGATTTATCTTTTCTAAACTAATAATTATCAAAACACAAAATGTTATGTTATTGTCGTCTCACATCATCCATGACTATTTTATTAACTATTTTAGTATGAGGTATATCGAACTTCATGGATGCAATCCCTCGAAGGATTCGAGATACACTGCGTCGACCACGGGATTCACCTTTGTCAGCCACTAACTTTGGTGTCACATTCATTGCTGCTCAAAACTCATATAATTTAGAATGTGGGAGACATCAACTCATTCATTTGAGGCGTCTACCCCGATATGCATCTATTAATTCTACGTATGAGCATGGCGGTACAAGTAGATCGAGAGAAGATAAATCCTGTCAAGTTCATATAAAAGGTACAACTATATTATAATTTTATTTACTTTAATGTACTAATATCTAACAATATCGAATAAATCTATTTATGAAAACAATATCATATTATATTTATTTGATAAATTACTTACATAGGAAATATCACACATGCTGACCAATATCGTAGGAAATTCAATGAAGTGGATGTAATTCCAAATGTTCATTCATTTTCTCGACAAATATATCACAATTGCGCAAGAAATTTTCACCAAAGTAGTCGAGTTCAAATATTGCAATTACCAATGCCAACTATATGCCGACATTGTCAAGCAAGATTGTTCCATCGTGAAACATCAACCATGTGTTGTAATAATGGAGCAACTGTTCTACCTCAAATAGTAGCACCGCTTGAGCTGCTCGATATATTCTCTGACCAAACAATTGAGGGTCGACACTTTAGACAAAATATTCGTGCATATAATCATGTTTTCTCCTTCACTTTAATGTGGGTTCATATTGATGAAAATTTAACAGTTAGAAGTCGTGAAATTTATATGTTTCGTGCATAAGGAGCTATCTACCATAAGATTGGAACTCTCTTACCAAACTCAAATGAGAGGCCGAGATACTTACAGTTGTATAGTTATGATACAGATCATAAGATTCAAAATCGAATGACTGAAAATGAAGGTCTGCAGAATGAGTTGATTGAGAAGATAACAAGCATTTTAAATACTTACAATCCATTCGTCCAGACATTTCTTCATTTGGCGCAACGAAAAGATCTACATGAATGTCGGCTATTAATTAAGGAGCAACCATGTAATATGCGCCAATACAATCTTCCAACATGTTCTGAAGTTGCTGCAGTTTTGGTGGGTGGCGAAGAAGCAGAAAATCTCATTATAGTTACAGACGTTGTCGGATACTATGATCCATTACAATATCCTTTGTTACTGCCATATGAGACATACGAATGGGATGTTAATAGTAGAAATAATAAAGGCACAAAAGTAACGTGTTGTGATTTCTATGCATTTTTACTACAGGTGATGATACATATGCAATATAATTTTTTCACTATTCCTTTCAATTAATTTTATTTTTACTTATTTACAACTATTGACATATTACAATATTAGATCCGTCCCAATGAACAATCACTTCTTCTTCGAGGAGGCTGACTCTTGCAACAATATGTGGTGGATAATTACGTAAAGATTGAGACCCACAAACTTTGATGGATACGTGGACATCAAAATGACATTCGTGCTGACTTTTACCAAGGCCTTTTGGACTCCATTCACGCTGGTAAAAATTATGGAGGTATAAGTTGTCAATTTTGTCATGAAAACTACTTATTACGATTCTTATAGTATGTTAATAATTAATCAAAAAAAGTATGTAGGAAATATTGGACGTATAGTCATATTTCCATCGTCATTTGTTGGAAGCCCCCGAGATATGTATCAAAGATACCAAGATGCAATGGCATTAGTTCAAAAATACGATAAACCCAATCTTTTTCTTACAATGACATGTAATTCGAATTGGCCTAAAATTAAAGCTTAGCTATTACCAGGACAAATACCAAATGACTTCCCCAATTTGGTAGCAAGGATTTTTCGTTCCAAACTTGAAGAGATGAAAAATGACATTTTAACCAAGAATGTCTTAGGAAAAGTCATTGCATGTGCATATGTCAATGAGTTTCAAAAATTGAGTATGATGGTATTGTTAGAGCTGAAATCCCAGAAAAAAGATTGGAGCATGAATTGTTCAGTGAAGTGCTCAAACACATGATACATGGTCCATGTGGAATGTACAACGAACACTCGCCTTGCATAAAAATTGAAAAGTGTAAAAGGCAATATCCAAAGCTATTCGCTCGAGACACAAACATGGCCTATGTTTACAAAGGTCCCGACCGTGTTGCATTAGAAATACGCCTAGGCCCTAACTACGATGAAGTGCAATAGTTCATAGATGGAAGATGGATTTGTGCTCCTGAAGTTTTATGGAAAATATTCAAATTTCCAGTGATGAGGTTGACTCCTAGCGTGGAACGCTTACAAATACACTTGCCAAATAGACAACAAGTTAGATTTTACACATTTCAAAACATCGAAAGTGTTTTGTCCGATGAGTACTATTCTAGAACAATACTTACCCAGTTCTTCCAACTAAATATTGATGATGTTGCAGCAAACTGTTACTTATATTGGGAGATCCCCCAACATTACAGATGGTGCAATCGTGAAAAGTTATGGCGACGGAGACAAAGCTATCAAAGGGTTATTGGTAGGATCTACCCAATTTTGCCATCAGAAAGGGAGCGATTCTATTTAAGGATTCTACTCCATCATATTCGAGCGCCAAAATCATTCGGCGATTTATTGATGGTTAATGGAAATGCATATCCAACATTCAAACAAGCAGCTGAACACCATGAATTGTTACAACACGATGATAGCATTAGACAATGTTTACTAGAAGCTGCAACCATGCGTATGCCATTAACTTTACGAAGATTATTTGTAACAATATTGGTGTATTGTGAACCAACAGGAGTGCAAAATTTATGAAATAAATTTTATCCTTGTATGATTGAAGATTACGTATCTAGCAGTACGAATAATATGTGTCCTTAATAGAGCTTTGAGTGATATAAATCGTCTTTTATTGCAACATAACAAGATCATATCAGATTACGATCTCCCCAAAATTAGAATAGATTTTGATGATCATTCGTCAATTCCAAAGATTATACAAGATGAGCTTTCAATTGTTATTCCTCAAGAAGACTTGGACTCTATTGCGATGTTGAATAGTGATCAAAGTTCTGCATTTCAGTCAATTATGAGGGCTGTCCAACAAAATAATACAGGAAATTTTTTTGTGAATGGTCCCGGGGGAACTGGAAAGACATACTTATATCGTGCGTTGTTGGCATCCATTAGAAGCCAAGGTCGTATTGCCCTTGCAACAGCAACATCAGGAATAACAGCTACACTCATGCCTGGTGTAAGGACAACATACTCAAGATTTAAGATCTCGTTGAATCCCGATCACTCATCAATGTGTTCTATCAACAAACAATCAGATTTGACTGAACTAATAAGGCGAACAACAATCATTCTTTGGGATGAAGTAACGATGACCAATCGTTATGCTATTGAAGCTTTAAATCGAACCTTCCAGGATGTCACAGGAATAGACACCCCATTCGGTGGAAAAATTATGGTATTTGGAGGTGATTTTCGTCAAGTGCTTCAAGTTGTCCCAAATGGTACAAAGGCAGAAACAATTGCTGCATGTATTGTCAAATCCCATTTATGGATGAATGTTCAAGTGCAAACATGCGCTCCAGAAATGATGAACAATTTGCTGGTTTTCTCCTTCGAGTTGGAGATGGTTCAGAGCATGCCATTACTGATGATATGATAACTATACCGACAACAATGGCAATACCATGGGATGGTGACAAATCAATTGACCAGTTAATAGAAGAAATTTACCCTGACATTGATAATCATGCTCTAGATGGAACATATATAGTTGGTAGAGATTTAATAACGACTCGCAATGAAGATGTGGATCGACTAAATGAAAGAATTATTCAAAAATTTTCCAGGCAACCAAGAACCTATTATTCTTTTGATAAAGTTGAGAATGACTCCCACAATTTATACCAGCAAGAGTTCTTAAATTCTATTTCTCCATGTGGTTTACCACCACATGTGTTGAATTTGAAACATGGTGCACTAATAATGCTTTTAAAGAACATTGATTCTGCAATTGGTTTGTGTAATTGTATAAGGCTACTTTATCGCGCTTTGAACAACAATTTTATAAATGCGGAGATTTTAACTGGCCATTTCAAAGGTACAAGACTCCTGAGAACATAAAGCTGCCATTCGAGATGACTCGCACGCAATTTCCTGTTCGCCTTAGTTTTTTCTTAACCATAAATAAATTACAAGGTCAAACGATTCCACATGTGGGTATCTACCTTCCGGACAATGTATTTAACCATGGTCAACTGTATGTTACTTTATCTAAGGGGTATCTAAGCACACAACAAAGGTTTTAGTAAAAATGGGTAGTAATGACAATGAAGAAAAAGTTTATACTCGCAATGATTTGTATAGAGAAATTCTGCTACCAAACAACTCATGATTGTTTAACAAAAGGTACTTATAAACATGCATGCATTGCATTTATCATCATTTTTTTCATAAATTTTTTATTTAAAATTATGTCATCAATATAACTTAATTTTTTCTGTTATAATATGTTATTATTACATAGGGATACGTTGCAAAAATAAATTGTTACAGTTATGGAAAAAATATCAAAATGAGAAAGATATAATTGAAAAAATAAAGTCGGATGATTAGGTAATTCGTAAAACTTATGATAACAATTTATACACTATTTTATTATCAAATATTCTTATGTCATCATGTTTATTTAATTTTATACCCTTAGTAGAAGTAACATCATAATTTTTAATATAAATCTATCATGGCATTGATACTTAATATAAGTAAACAAATTCTTTATTTATTGTCCTAGATGGGGTTCTCAGTTAGAGCTAATACGCTTGAATTACGAAAATTAATAGAAAGAAAAGTAAATGCACAACGAATATGCAGGTATGACAATTTTATTACAATGATTTATCTTAACAATGCTAATACGCAATATACTAATTTATATTTATTTTTTGATAGAAATTAAGTCATAACATACTCTACAAGTGATGTAACAAAGCACATTTTGAGATCTATGTGGTAATAACACAAATATAGTAACTCCCTATTTTATTCTACATTTTAATACAGATGTATTTATTTAATTAGAAAATTACTCAATTAACGTATTAATTTGGCTTTTAAAATTTTTTCCTCAGTTCTATAAGCAACGACAGATAGAACAAACCCTCAAGGGAGCTGAGCCAAATTAAAGTTATACAACTATGAAAGTTATACAACTATGTTATGAAAAAAAATTACAATAGATACTTAACACTGATAAATGTATCAGTAGCATACGCGTAGTGAACTGGAGTTGAAATGTATCGGTGGTTTATGTTATTTATGAAAACATTTTTACTAACCATTAAAAAATGTAACAGTGGTCATATTTTGTTGCGATGAGTTAAAATATATATCAAAACTAATAATTTTGTGAATTTGAAAATGTATCAGATTTGTTATTGTAATTGGCAAGTTTCCGAGTGTCGTCAAAACCTCCAAGTGTCTGTATTTTATTTTGGACTGGGACGCTTTGCATTTGTTTCAACTTGGTGCATGGCCCTTCTTTTTCTTCTTTTATAGGCCTTTTTTTCTCGACGCTCGCTGAGCGCTCGAGGGGCGCTCGAGTGATGGGTTAGTGCTCGAGGAGCGCTTGACAGGCGCTCAAGCACTGGTCTCGTGTGTTTATTCCAGTAAGCTCCGCTCGTTAAGCCCTCAACAGGCACTGAAGCGCTGGCTTGTTGTCATGTATTACAGTGGCCTTCGCTCGTTGAGCACTTGACAAGCGCTCGAGCGCTAGTCTAGCACTCAACAGGCCCCCATTTGGCACTCGAGCTCTGGACTTTTGTTGTTTGTCCTTTTGCAATCTAGTTTGCTCTGCTTGTCAAGAGCCATTAGAGCGCTTGAGCGCTCTTAAGTGCTTGCCATGCGCTTGAGCAGCGCTTGAGCATTTCATCATGCGCTTGAGCAGCGCTTGAGCGCTCATGATCTAACCCTAGCTTTGTCTCTTTATGGCGCTCGCTAGGCGCCTGTGGCGTGCTCGAGCGCTCATGCGCTCGTACGCGCTCAAGCGCCCTGAGACATTTTTCTTGCCACCTTTTGCACAGTATATAAGCTTTTTACCTATCTCATTTTTAAACCACCAAAAAACACTGAGAGAGTTAGGAGTGACATTTTTGGCACATTTTGTTTTTCCTACACTTTGTCAAACACTTGTCTACTCCCTTGTACCAATCTAAGTGCCTTTGATCTTTTTAAAGTGCACACACCACCTATATTGAGTTTCTCTCTCAGACTTTATTTTTCTATATTTTTTGTCATTCATTCACACTTAAAACTAGCTCGGATCAGACATTAGCCGTTGGGTTACTTGCATTGGGGAGTTGAAGCTGCTTTAATCTATGGAATCTCAAAGGAGCTCAGGGAGCTTTCACAAGCTAGAAAGTTAGGTCAACGTTGGGTAACAGGTATAAATCATTTGTTATTTCAGCTTGTACCTTTTTGATTCATAGTGAAAAGTGTTTTTTGTGTCGGTGTCGTGGTTTTCATCTCGGAGTTTATCTTAAGGGTTTTCACGTTATATCTCGTATTTTTCTTTCATAGATGTTGATTATTTATTTTTATATGCAAAATAATCATGTTAGTTTTTAATTTGTCTGCGGATTAACCTATTCACCCCCCTCCAGGGTTAATCGGGTTTATCTATTATTTTTCAAGATGTATGTATATAGTGAAATAATTTTAAAAATGTATTATTTGTATGTGACTGTGTATCGTTTGTATGTGTTATGACTGCGAGTGATTTCACCCTGCAAAGAGAGAGAGAGGTTGCTTGATTTAAGAGATACGACATTTTTGAAAAATCTTTGGAAAGATTTCAAATTATAAGAGAGAGAGATAGAGAGATATATGTTGTTTGATTTAAGGGATACGCCACATTTGAAATTTTTTTGAAATGATTTCAAATCATGAGAGATAATATTTTTAATAGGAGTATATTAAATATAATAAAATAATTTTAAACATAATGAAACCTAATCTATTAAAAAAAGTGTTGGGACTAAATCTAGCACAACTATAAAAAAGAAAACTAAACCCAAAATTTTTCTAAATAATACCACACGTTACTCGAGAATATATATTAATTTCATAATTTTCTCACTTGCTAGGTGCTAGCTCTTTTTTTTTTTTGATTTGCTCAATGATAAAGCAAAAAAGCACTGCGAGTATACTAATTGTTAGGAAACAGGCAACCCAAGAGGGGGGGGGGGAGAATTGGGTTCTTTGCTAGCTATGGATATTTTAAAAAAACTTTTCAGAAAACCTTTTAATTTCTC
>JAOTRH010205140.1:0-11097 GCA_034768845.1 Heliamphora exappendiculata | reverse complement strand
CGCAGGTCGTCGCGCAGCGTGCCGCCGAGCGCCGCCTCGGCCAGCGCCTCGCCGAGCGCGGGCGCGTGCTTGAAGAGGTTGTTGCCGGCGAGGAAGAGCACCTGCCCCGCCTCCCACACCCCGACCCCGTCCTCGTGCCAGGCGAGTTCGGTCACCCAGCAGTGGCGGTGGTCGACGGGTGTCGGATCGACGCCCGGGAGCGCCCGCGCCGCCCAGGCCGCGGCCCGCTCGTCGGCGCCGGCGATCGCGGCCGGATCGAGCAGGCTGAGGTCCTCGCGGGCGAGCGTCTCGGCGACGCCGACCGAGAAGCGCGAGCGGTCGGGCGAGGCGACCCCGTACATGTCGGGCTCGCCGAAGCGGCCGGAGCCGTCGGTGAGGCAGGCGACCGCCGCCGGGGCCGCGCCGCGGACCGGGAAGGTGACCCGGCCGTGCAGCGTCAGCCGCAGCGGGACCGCGATCCCGAGGCCGCGGGCCAACGCCGCGGTCGAGACCCCGGCGCAGACGACGACGGTCCCGTGCTCGACCCGTCGCCCGCCGGTGAAGATCTCGACCGCGCCGTCCCCGCGCGGACGCAGCGCCAGTGCCTCTTCGGCGACGAGGCTCCCGCCGAGCTCGCCCGCGAGTGCCGCCACCGCCCCCGCCGCGCGGATCGCCCCGCCGTCGGCGTCGAGCAGCGCCGGTTCCTCCCGCGGCGCCATCAGCGGCATCCGCGCCGCCGCCTCGGCGGCATCGATCAGCCGCGCGTCGATCCCGCCCACCGCCTCGATCAGCTCGAGCCGGCGCGCCGCCTCCTCCCCGAAGAACACCGCGCCGTCGGCGGAGACCATCTCCACCCCCAGCTCCTCCTCCCAACGCCTGTAGATGGAGCGGCTCTCCCGCGCCCACCCGATCAGCCTCGGGTCCTCGTGGGCGTGCCGGAAGATCCGCGCGTCCCCGCCGGACTGACCCCCACCCGGCACCCCGCGCTCGTAGACGGTGACGCTCGCGCCCCGGCGGCGCAGCGCGTAGGCGGTCGAGAGCCCGACGATCCCGGCCCCGACGACGGCGACGTCAGACCCTGTCTCCATCGGCCGAGGATACGGAGGTGTGAGCGGCCATACGTGACTGCAACATCCGGCTAGTGCGTCGGAATCGGACGAGTACTCTCGTCTAATCGGGGAATCTGTTCATGGTGAGACCGGAGAGACGACACCCACACCTACTCACGTAGCGCACGGGGGCGCTCGCCGGCGCGCTCGGCGTGCTCTTCGTCCTGCTCCTCAGCAGCTCGGCGAACGCGGCGCCGCCATCGCGACCCACCGGGCTCTTCCTCACGCTCGCCGCGCGGGTGTGCCCGTCCTACGGCGACATCACCGCGAACAAGGCGCGCAACAACATCATGGAGAGCCTGCGGGACCTCGGGCCCGACACTCCATACAGGGACGGTGAAAACGTCGACCCCGACGTCGAGGAAGCGGCGCAGCCGAACTGCCGGCCGCTGCCGGATTGGCGGTTCACGCTCGGCGACAGCTACACCACCCGGGCGGTGGCCGGCCCCTGGGGCGTGCTCTCCATCATCAAGGGGCAGCTGCGCGAACCGCTGGTGACGAAGGAGTCGACCCCGCTGCTGAACGCGCGGGCAGAACCGACCGGCCGCCAGATCGCCGGCGCGGTGACGTTCGAACTCGGCAGCCAGGAAGCGAAACTCGCCCCCCGCGGATCGCTCTGGGTGCAGGGCGGGACGCCCGCCGATCCGGTCCTCGACGGGCTCTTCCCCGGCCCGGAATACGGTTTCGGCGCACTGCGCTGCGCGACCGACAACGTCAACGGCGACAACGTCGAGTACGCGCAGTTCCCCGCCGGCTCGACCCACGTCTTCTGCTTCGCCTACTACGTCAAGCCGCCGCCGACGGGCGGGACGATCGTGATCCGCAAGCACGCGATCGGCGCCGACGCGCCCGCCGAAACCTTCAACTTCGGCGGCAACGTCTCCTACGAGCCGGGCGGTCGCTTCTCGCTCGCCCCCCGGCCCGGCGGGACCGCCGAGGAAACCTTCTACCGCGGCGCCACCTCGGCGGGCGGCGAACCCTGGCGCGTGACCGAGGAAGACGCGGTCGACTGGCGCCTGGCCGGCCTCGACTGCACCTCGCGCGACGGCACCAGCGGGATCTCCACCTCGAGCGCCGACGGGGAAGCGAGGATCGACCTCGGCGCCGGAGACCTCGTCACCTGCACCTACACCGACGAATACGCGCCGCCGGCGCAGGGATTGGTGATCCGCAAGGTCACCGAGGGCGGGGTCGGAGCCTTCGACTTCACGGTCGCGCCGCTCGGCGGCGGGACCGATGCGCACGCCACCGCGGCGACCGACCGCGAAGGCGTCGCGGTCGACGCGAGGCCGTCCCCGCTCGAACTCGATCCGGGCCACTACCGGATCACCGAGGACCTCCCGACCGAGGACGGCGGCCGCTGGACCCTCGCGCGGGTCGAGTGCGGCGGGCTGGAGGTGCCGGTGGACGACGGTGCCGTCGAGGTGACCGTGAGTCCGCGCGCGGTCGAGGACTGCACCTTCACCAACCGGTTCACCCCGCGCGGCTCGATCGAGATCTCGAAGGTGACCGAGGGCGGGTCCGGTACCACCGGCTTCGAGGTCGAGTCCGCGGCGGACCCTGAACTCACCTTCCGCAGCCAGGCGACGACGACCGCCGACGGCGAGGCGGCCCCCGCTCGCGGGGAGGCGGCCGATCACCTCGAGCTGGGCACCTACACGGTCACGGAGTCGCCGCCGGCTCCCGGCGCCGGGGAATGGGAGCTGGTCCAGGTTGTCTGCGACGGGCGGATCGTGCCGTTCGCGCAGGGCCGGATCGAACTCGACCTGACGGCCGCGGACCCGCATCGCCACTGCACCTTCGTCAACCGGTTCCGCACCAAGGCCGAGCCGCAAGTGCCGGCGGCGCAGCGCCCCGACGAACGGCAGGACGCCGACCTGGTGGTGGAGAAGCGCCTGCTCACCGACGCCCCGGAGGCGGGCGAGACGATCGAATACGAGATCACCGTGACCAACCAGGGTCGCGGCGACGCGTCCGACGCGGTGATCCTCGACCAGCCCCTCGGCCCTGCCCGCCTGATCTTCGCCCGTCCCGACCAGGGCAGCTGCGGCGAATCCCTGCCGGTCGTCTGCGAACTCGGGACCCTCGCGGCCGGCCAGACCGCCACCGTGCGGGTCGGGATCATCTCGCCGCGTCCCGGACTCCTGCTGAACCGGGCGGTCGCCGGGACCGACAGCAACGACCAGGGAATTGCCGGCGTCCGTGCGGAAGCACCCGCGAAGGTGCGGCCGGCCAAGGTCACGCGGCCCCCGATACCGGGTCTCGGGTGAAAGTAAAAACCGGGTAGCCGGATGGTGGATAAAGACTGATAGTCGATACGTCGATGCAGGCGCACCATGATCAGATGCGCACGATGCGGCTCAGGATTCAGCGCCCCACATTCGGCAGCGGAGGTCAGTTGCCCACGCTGCCGGATCCGTGACGGGGTCACCTCGGATTTCATCCCGGCGACCTCACGCGGAACGCCACCGATGGTCTTGGGCGAGCCCTTGACCGAGATGACCCGAAGATTGGAACGAGGACGTGCGCGGATCGGCGTCAGCAGCGCCCGTCCGAGCTTCTAGGCGAGCGGCGGTCGGTGTGTTGTCGGCATGCCTTCCGCTCGTCTGCCTGTCGCCGTCGCCGGCCGGCGCGGCGGCCCGCTCGCCGACCTCGGTGGTGGGCGAGCTCTCCGACGCGGCGGCCGCTGCACGCGTGAGCCGGGCGCCCGAGACCCGCGCCGACAACGACGCCGACAACCATCGCGTCCCCAGCCCGGCCCAGCTCGCCTACTTCCGCTCCCATAACGACGCCCTGCCCGCGACCTACCTCGAACGGGTCGACGGGAGCTTCCAGGGATCGACCGACGAAATCATCCAGTGGGCCGCCTACAAGTGGGGCTTCAGCCCCGAACTACTGCGGGCGGTCGCCGCGGTCGAGTCCTGGTGGCACATGTACACGGTGGGCGACGAAGGCAACGCCTTCGGCCTCTTCCAGGTGGACACCCGGTACCACTGCTGCCGCAAGCTCGCCGTCGACTATTCGGCCTGGAACGCCGATTACTACGGCGCCATGCTGCGCTCCTACTACGACGGCACCCAGACCTGGCTGAACACGGTCAGCGGCAACGGCAGCCCTTACCGCCGCGGCGACCTCTGGGACAGCATCGGGTACTGGGCCGCGGGCCGCTGGGACACCCCCACCGGCCACGAATACGTCGCCAAGGTCCAGGCGGACCTGGCGGAAAAGGTTTGGACACACAGCAACTTCATCGAAGGATGAACGGAGGAGCAAGATGAACCCGACGATCACCAGAGACGTCCCCGGTCCCGAGACCGAATCGAACGTCACCCCGCGGCGCCCGGTCATCCTCGCCGCCGGCCTCGGCGGCGCCTTGGTCCGCCCGGAACTGCTCGGCGCCGACTACTCCTACCGATCCGTGGCCGGCCTGTCGAAGCGCGGTCAGGAGAGGACCTGGCCGGCGACGGCGCAGTAGTTCTGGTTGCCGTCGGGGTCGTTCAGCTTCCAGCGGGACGCGAGCAGGATCCGCTGCCCGCTGTCCAGTTCGACCAGTAGCTGGCCGTTGTTCGGCAGTTCGGCGCTCACCGGCCCCGCCCCCTCGGTGAAGCTCGAGTCTTCCGAGGCTTCCCGCAGGGTGACCTTCCCCCCCGTCGCCGCTTCCACCTGCAGCAGGCGCGGCTCGCCCGGTTCACAGCGGATCGACACGGTCCCGAGGCCGGGGAATTCGATCGCCTGATAGCCGTTGGCGGCGGCGTTGGCTTCGCCGTGCCAGACGACCTGCAGCGAGCGGGCCAGCGGGAAGTCGCTCGATTCGGTTTCGGTGCGGAACTGCGCTTCGACGTGACAGCGCGATTCGCTCGGCTTGGTGAAGTCCCATTCCCAGTCGAGGGTCAGCGTGGTGACCGGGGACAACGGCACGCCGCCAGGGTTGCCGATCGGCCCGCGATCGGAGATCACACCTTCGAACGCCCCGGTGGAGGTCTTCTCGGCGGGGCTGAACTTGTTCAGCCCGACGTTGTAGTCGAAGCCGGTGCCGGTGGTGTAGACGGCTTCCTGGAGTGACTTTTCCTGCCAGGTGCCCCAGTTCTTGTAGGTCCACACCATCATCGCCGTTTCGCGCCCGCCGCTCGAGCCGAAGAAGCGCACCCACTGAGTTTCGGGACTGCACACCACTTCGCCGTAGCCGATGCCCGGCGCGACGAAGCCGCCGACGTCACGTCCGCCCCATTCGCCGTTGTACCAATCGACCGTGACCGGCTGGACCAACACACCGCTTTCGACCGGCGCGGGGCCGTCGCCGCCGCCGGGAACGAAGGTGATCTTGCGGTGGGCGCTGAGCAGCTTGCCGCCGCGCTGCTTGTGGCCGGTCATCCAGACGACGTAGGTGCCTGGCTTCAACTTCCTCGACAGCTTCAGCGAGGTCATCCTCGGTTCGCCGCTCGGGCTGTCGACCCGACCGCGGGAGACGACCTTCCCGGCCGGGTTACGCAGGGCGATCCGGACCGGCCCGAGGCGGGCGCGCTTGATCGGTCGCACCACCAGCTTCACCGCCCGGGCGTTGTCCCCGATCATCGTGCTGACCGGGGAGGCCGACAGCGGCAGCCCCGGCGTCGCCTTGCCCTTCGTCGCGCCGAGCGCGGGGGCCGCGGTCCCGAGCAGCGCCGTCAGCGCCACCGAGGCGACCGCCACCGCGCGCGTGCCGGACCGGCGCGCGCGCAGGAGGCTCAACTCGTTTCCCCTTCCGATCGCGCTTCGGCTTCGGCGATCCGCGCGGGCGGGTAGTAGATGACGTCCGGCGGGATTTCACCGCGCAGCCAGGCGAGCTCGGTGTTCTTCACTTCGTCGGTCAGCGGGACCAGGGTCTGCGCGGCCGCCTCCGCCTGCGCCCCTTCCAGCGCGAACGCGAGGAACCCGTTCACTTCCGGTTCCTTCATCGTCGCCAGGTTCACCGTCAGCAGGATCTGCTGCGAGAGCGGATAGCTGCCGTCGGTGGCGGTCGTCTGCGACGGGAAGATGCATTCCGGCTGCGCTTCGGAGTTCGTCGCCTCGATCTCCATCGGCCGCAGGCGTTCCTCGTAGAGTTCGTAGAAGCCGAAGCGGAACAGCCCGAGGGTGCCGAGCCGCGATTCCGCCTGCTTCTTCGCCCGCTTCGCCTTGCCGGCGGTCGCTTCGGCTTCCGCCGTTTCCTGCGCCAGCTTCTTCACCTTTGCTTCGGCTTCGGCCAGCGTTTCGGCGTCCTTTTCCTGTTCGGCTTCCGAGCGTTCGTCTTCGATCCCTTTTTCGACCTGGAATTCGGCCTCGCCGACCGCCTTTTCGGCGCTCTTCAGCGCCCGCTCGAGGTCCTTCGCGGACCCTTCGAATTCCCCCGCGTGCGAGCCGAGTTCCTCCTCGTCGGAGGGGGCGCCGACCGCTTCCAGCACTTCCGATTCGTACTTGTGCGCCTGGTAGTCCCCGCGCAGGATCAGCCGCGAGGGTTCGGCGTCGCCGAGGACGGTCTCGCTGAAGGCCTGGAGCAACCCGGAGCTCGGCTCGGGTCCGGCGACCTTCAGCTGCGGGGCCGCCGCGCCCATGCTGGACGCGTGGTCGTAACCGACCTGCGACCAACTCGTCACCGGCGAGGCGGCGCGGAAGATTTCCCGGGCGTCGCTGACGCTGATGCAGTCGACCCCGACGTTCGTTTCGTTGGCGATCGCCAGGATCGCGGCGTCGGAGCCGATCTCGATCTGCACCGGTTCGACGCCGTTCTTCCGGCAGGTCGGGTAGGCGGTCGCCGGCATCGGGGCCTGCGAGGAGACGATGTCGGTGCGCCCGGCGCAGAAGTCTTCGAAAGCCTCGGCTTCTTCCTTTTCGCCGACCTGGAAGCCGACGCCGGCGCCGCTTTCGCGGTAGCCCGCGATCAGCTTCGCGGCGAGCGAACCGGGCACCACCCCGTCGACCCGGATCTCACCGACCGGGCGCGGGGGCAACTTGTCGACGGCGACGGTCGTGGCCGCCTCGCCGGCTTCGATCTGGGGACCCGCGCCCGAGCCCTTCGAGTCGTGGGTCGACACGCCGCACCCGCTGAGGGCGAGGAGCGCGGCGACGAGCATCGCGAGCGGCAGGAGCGCGCGCCGCGTTGAGGCGTCCATCGTCATCCTCCCCCACCCCCGCCGACCGGCGTCGAGACCGTGGTCGCGAGGCCTTCTTCGCTCACCGCGTTGGGCGGCGGGTCCTTCATCAGCTTCGGCATGCTCACCACTTCGAAGTCGCTCAGGTTCAGCCACTTCAGCTCGCCTTCCTTCACCAGGCTCGCCGGGGTGCCGGCGGCGGCGTAGAGGGTCGGCACCGCGGCCCGGTCGACGACGATCGCCCCGTAGCGCCGCAGGGCGACGAGGATCGCTTCCTCGGAGGCGCGCGTCTTGCCCTTCGGTCGCGACTTCAGCGCCGAGCTCTTGAGGCGGATCCGGGCGCCGGCCGGCAGCGACTTCGGCGAGCCGACGCCGTCGGTGACCGAGGCGGGCTGGACGTAGACGCCGCGGGCGAGGCCGGGGACCGAGATCGCCAGCGCGTGGTTTATTTCACCGGTCCGAAGTTCCGCCGCGCCGATCACCCCGGCGAACAGCGGCAGGCCCGACCCACGGGCGCCCGGGGCGCGTTCCGGGTCTTCCGACACCGGCTTGCTGAAGCCCGGCCCGTCGAGCTTCCACACCTTCGCGAACTGGTAGGAGATCGTGTCGGCGGACTCGCGGCGGGCCCGCCAGAAGTCGTAGCCGACGCCCTGGGCGCGGTCGATGACGCTGAGCCAGCCGTCGTAGCTCGGGTCGGGCGTGGTCGCGGCCGGGAGCTCGAGGACCGCCGGCACCCGCTGGGTCCGCGGGCCACAGGAGCGCTGCCTGCAGACCATCCGCATCGCCACCACTTCGCCCTTGCCGGCTTCGACCACGAGCGGCGCCCAGCGCAGGGTGTTGACCGCGATGCCCTTGTCGGCGACCCGCACCACCTTGCCGAAACCCTGGTGGTCGGGCAGTTCGACGACCGCCTCGCGACGCCCGGCGAGGCGCAGCATCTTTTCCGAGCCCGCCTGCTTGGGGAGCGATTCGGCCGGCGTGTTCCAGGGGCTTTCGGGCGAGAAGTAGGTGGTCCGCAGGTGGGCGGACTGGTCGGAGGCCGAGGTCTTGCCGCCGTCGGAGGACCCACCGCAGGCGGCCAGGGCGAGCGCCATGGTCAGGGCGGCGAGGGCCGGCCACGTCCTCTTCGCGAGCGCGCTCATTCGCCTTCGACCTTCGGGGCCGAGTTCGCGGCGCCTGCTTCTTCGGCTTCGACCGGCGTCGCCGTCCCGGCGCCTTCTTCGGCCGGCAAAGGCGAGAGGCCGGCGCCTTCGGTCGCGGGCGGGGTTTCCGTCGGGCCGACTTCCAGCGGCGCCGGCGGGGTGAAGAGGCGCGGCTGGCGGGACGCGCTCTGACGCGCCGGGGTCGCGGCCTTCGCCGAGGCACCCGGCTCCACCTCGACCAGCACGTAGCGGGAGGTGTGGAAGATCGGCACCAGGCCCGGCTGCTCGCCGAGGGCGATCCCGGGATAGTGCTTGCGGATCAGGTCGCTTTCGTTGTGGGTCGCGACCAGCATGTAGCGCACTTTGCCGACCGGGTTGTCGCGGATCGAGAGCCACTCGCCTTCGGAGTAGTCGGCACGGTCGACGAAGTTCCCCGGCCGGCCGTTCATCAGGACGACGCCGTAGGTGACGTTGCTGTCGGTGAGGATCGAGTTCGACTTCGGGTGCAGCCGGTCGTTGATGAAGTTCGCCATCTCGAGCTCGGGGTCGATCCCGACCTTGTAGCCACCCAGCGTCTTGGTCCCCTCCTGGCTCGACCCGGTTTCGACGAAGCGGGTGAACGCCTGCTCCTGGTCCTGGTGGGCGTAGCTCTGCATCGCGTGCCAGGAGAGCGGGAGCGCGGCACCCAACCCGACCAGGATCGCGATCCCGATGAACGGCCGCCAGGCGCTCTCGTTCCAGAAGACCCAGGCCATCGCGGCGAGGGCGACGATGATCAGCGGCAGCCCGGTGCTGAGGGAGACGAAGCTGGCGCGATCTTCCAGCAGCGCCCCGCCGACGATCGCGCCGACGCCGCCGAGCCCGATCAGCAGGAGCCCGAAGCCGAGCCCGTCGCGCCGGTTGAGCGCCGCGAGGAGCACCACCGGCAGGGCGATGAAGAGGAGCGGCGCGACGCCGAGGACCACCTGCGCCATGTCCCCCGCGGCCTGCCCCGCCTGGGCCGATGCCAGCCCGGCGCCGGGCAGGAGGTTCGCCGCCGTCTGGACGTCGCCGATCTGGACCCAGCGGAACGGGCTGTGGAGGATGATCCCGTTGAGGATCGTCCAGATCAGGACGGCGTAGAAGACCGGGGTGAGGTAGAGCAGGAGCGAGGCCCGCAGCTTCGTCTGACCGCCGCGCGGGCCGGGGCCGATGAAGGAGATCGTCAGCATCAGCGCCAGCGCCCAGACGAGGAAGGTGTAGTCGACCATCACCGCCACCGACATCGCCAGCCCGGCGCCGATCAGGTAGCGGGCCTCGTCGCTGATCTTCCAGGAGACGATCGCCAGCAGGGCGGCGGCGCAGAAGAAGACGCCGAGCATGTCGGGGGAGCCGTTTCCGGCGTAGAAGACGAACATCGGGTTGGCCCCGACCAGGACGAGGGTCAAGAGGCGCATCGGGCGGGCGAAGCCGCAGCGCGCGAGCAGCGCGTTGACCATCGCCAGGGTGCCGCCCCCGGCCAGCGCGGTCACCAACGGCAGGGCGGTCAGGGAGGTCGCCAACGGCTTGACCAGGGCCGGGGCGAGGAAGGAGAGGGTCCCGACGGGTGCGCTCGAGAGGCCGATCGCGGCCAGCTTCGGCGGGACGTTCCACCACGCCATGTAGGCGTCGGCGAGCCGTTCGAGGGCACCGAACTGGACGATGTGGCCGCTGACGACGGTGAAGTAGCCGAACAGCCCGTAGAGGATCGCGAAGACGGCGGCGATCGCGAAGCCTTCCCGCCGGGTGCTCTGGAAGGTCCGTCGCCGGGGCGGCGGCGGGGCAGGCTTCGCCGTCGTCGTGAGGGGCTCGACGGCCTCGTCGAAGATCGTGTCGCTCATCCGCTTCGGCTCCTCAGACCGAGACCCCGGGCGACTCGATGTCGACCCCGTGCTCGGTCTTCTCCCAGTAGAAGGGATTGGTGAACAGCTGCAGGAAGCCCTTCCAGGCGGCGATCGACATCAGCCCCCAGTAGAGGGGCAGCATCAGGGCGTAGGGGGCGAGGCCGTGGTAGCCGCGGCGTGCCCCGGCCGCCATCCCCAGGTACATGAAGACGAAGTTGCCGAAGAACAGCTGCGCCGCGGCGAGGAAGTAGATCCAGCCGGGGAAGAGGTCCTGGATCAGCCCCGCCTGGGTGAAGACGAAGATCGTCGTCAGCGCCCAGAAGAACGGGTTGATGAGGAAGATGAAGGAGCCGCCGAGCATCAGCTGGAAGCTGAGGAAGCCCCGGAAGCCGACGTCTTTCATCATCCGGATCGGGTGGCGCATGTAGACCAGCCAGGTCTGCATGTATCCCTTGATCCAGCGCGACCGCTGACGGACCCAACTGGGGAGCTTGGTGTTCGCCTCCTCCAGCGTGGTCGAGTCCATCATGATCGTCCGGTAGCCGGCCTTGTGCAGGCGGATGCCGAGGTCGGCGTCCTCGGTGACGTTGAAGGGGTCCCAGCCGCCGAGTTCGATCAGCGGCGCGAGGCGGATGTGGTTCGAGGTGCCGCCCAACGGGATCGGATCGTTGCGGGCGTCGAGCCCGGGCAGGATCAGGTCGTAGAGCGTCGCGTACTCGAGGCAGAACCAGCGGGTCAGCAGGTTCGTCTCCTGGTTGAAGAAGTTCAGCTTCGCCTGGATGCAGACGACCGACTCGTCGGAGCGCTCGAACATGACCACCGCCTTCTTCAGCTGGTCGGGTTCGGGCCGGTCCTCGGCGTCGTAGATGACGACGTACTTGCCCTTCGCGCCGAGCAG
>JAOTRH010205129.1:0-11098 GCA_034768845.1 Heliamphora exappendiculata | reverse complement strand
CAGTGGGTGGTTTTGGGGGGAGGGGGGACAGCAGTTTTAATGGCTATTTTGGGATGGAACAGTGATTTTTCGTTAAATTTAATGAAAATTTTAATGGTTAAATTTATTTGATATTAAAATTAAATTTACATGTAGGTTTGTACAATTTTTAAAATTACAGGAAATATTTCTATTTTTATCAGAAATCTCAAGGGTGGTCAGTATAATTTTACCCTTTTTATTATAGTATTTGAATCAAAATTAACGAACATAATTTTTACTATTTTAAGTTATAAGTCTATAATTTTAATAAATATTTATAAATTTTATTTAAAATTTTAATTTTATTTTTTTAATTATAATTTATAAATTTATAATTTTAACCGCGTACAACAAACACCCCAATATCAACTATTGTGATAAACTCTTCACTTTCAAATGGGTGAGATTTTAAGCTCTATGGATAAGTAGTTTAAAAAATATTATCATTTTCAGTTAAAAAGTTTATTTGAATTGAAGGTAGATTCTTTAATAAATTAACCTTTAAAATACTTTTTTTTAAAGTTGGTTATTTGAATATGATTTTTTTAATCAAATTACACGATAGATATATATATATATATATATATGTGTGTGTGTGTGGTGTGTGTGTGATTTTAATAATATACACCATTAACAATTGACTTATAACTTTTTGTCAATATAAGAAGATCGTTGGCCCGTTTGGGCAGATCTTGTTTATTTATAATTTATTAATTTATTTATTTATTAATAAATAAGTGAAATTTTATTCAAGTATATTCGTTTGGATAGCACTTGGCTTATTTGTTTATTAGTCAATTATTCAAACGAGCTTATTTATTTATTTATTTATAAGTTAGTTTATTTATTTATTTATTTGACTACCTAAATATGCTTATTTACTTATTTATTTTTTTATTTTTAACTTATTTAGTTATTCAAATAACGTGGTTTGTATTTTAACTTATAAATTAATAAATAAATAAATAAAGACACCCAAATGGACGGTATATATTTCTAACTTGGATGGTCTAAGTATTGACATTTTTTATTTTACTTTTTAACTTTTTATTTTCTTAATTTGTTTTCTAAAAAAGGTAACAGATCTACGGACTATTTATCCATAAAACCCTTAGTTTCACTTTATTTGTAATATCAAATAAAAATGATTTATACCAAAAGTAAAGTGTCCCAAACTTCATAATGATTTTTCATCCCTATCCCATTAGGTGCATGCAATGAACTAATTTTTATATAAGATTTTTAATTTTTGAGTAAAAGTTACCAACAATTGCTTTGCGTAAATTATTGAGAAATCAATTCATCTACTTAATTAAAATCCCTTAAATCTAATCAATATAAGGAAGGTTTTGACATTGGTAAAATTAATAAAATATAGATTATAATTTATAATAAAAGTTATGAATATTTAATATAAATTATAACTCATAGTTAAGATTAAAAAAAATAATTATAATTTGCATTCAAAGTTATTGGTGTTTGGTAAAAATTATTAACTATAATTTTACTAAATACCTCAAAAAAATCTCTTGGAATCACTTGTGGAGGAGTGGTTCAAAAACAAAAATAGTTGTTCATAAATTTTTAACTATAATATTTTATTTTTAATCAAAGAAAATAAATTTATAATTTTTCATTTACAATTATATTTATATTTTTTTAATAATAACATATAAATTTATTATTTTAACTACGCCAATTACATCATTCTCACAATGAATACATCTTTCTTTTCTCAAGATTTACCGTGTTCCTCTGTATGAAAGCCCTTACAAACCTCTTAGCTGAACAAGTACTGATGTGCCCATTCAGGCATTCACTGATAACCATCCATGATTAAGGAGAAAGGCATGCATGGTGATTCATGATGATGATAATGATGATGATGGCAGCTAATAGACATAGACATAGATTTACATACATATATGCATGCATGTGCATCCCTCAATGTGACTGAAAAAATACAAATTAAGGCTCTAATTGTAATAATTGCTTATTTATTTATTTAATATTATATATTTTTATTTTTAATAAAAAAATATTATTATTTAGTCAAATTATTATATTTCTAGACTCTTCTTATTAAGATGAATCGAAAAAATAAAAAATTTTAACCAATATAAAAAAAATCAAAAAAAAAAACTAAAATAAGTCAATAAAAAAATTTTATGTTAATTATTTTTGTTTTTAATATATTTTTTTAATTTTTTGATTAAAATTTTTTATTTTTTAAATTTATCTTAAGACAATGTGAAAAATAAAAAAAAATTAATTAGAAGTTTAAAATTTTTTAAAACATAAATAAAATTCGTATGCAACATTTATTCAAGAATGAGGTGACAATGGATTGTACAGCAGAGCTATTGCACCTACGGCCTATGAAATTAGCTTAAGGACAAGGGAAGTAGGTAATACTGAGAAAAAAAGTGCACATATTGGGCCCGTTTGCTAACATAATTTATGGCTTATCTAGTTTATAAATTAATAAATAAATTATATTATTGAAGTAACTAAATAATTTAAATATATATAAATTAATTAATTAATAAATCAAATAAAATAATTTATAAATCAAAATAAATTAATTTATAAGCCAAATAAAATAACTTATAAATTAAATAAATAAACTAATCAATCAATTATCATTCAAATATATTAATTTATTTATATTTTGCGTCGGTGTTCAAGATTACTTAAATTCATAGTTTATACCCAAGATTACTTAAAAGATTCCAATATTCACAACCCTGCAACTCCTACAATCTTGTTACAGATCTATGTTTAGTTGTATAATTCTCATATGTACTAGAAAGAGAGTGGGAGAAGATGATTCAAAAATGTTAAGATAGTATTTGGTATTATCGAAAATGATAGTTTGTAATAAAAATTATAAATATTTAGTAAAAATTATAATTTGTAATTAAAATATAAAATAAAATAGTTATAAATTATAACATAAATTATAAATATTTTAAAAAAGTTATAATTTTTATCTAAAATTAATATTAAAAAATTAAAAATTACTATAATAATTTTACCAAACACCTTCTATGTGCATGGATGTGAATCACAAATCCGTATACAATTAGAGACAAAAATACAAAAAAAAAAAGAAACAAATAACAAAAATAAAAAATACAATTTACGTGATTCATCTAATAAAAATTAAATTCACAATTGTTGTACAATTTTACTATGACGATGATTAAAATAAATCAAAGTTGAACTCGCAACTGTTCAATTTAATATCTAGTATTTATGAAACTCTACACAACTAAACAAGTGTTTCATACTTTCATTAATAATTTTCACTGAAAAATAATTCTCACAAAGTGGGGTGGGATTGATGTTCAAACTTTTGAAACCACATATGGATAAGAAAGGAGGAGGAGGAGGAGGAGGAGGAGGAGGCAGCAGGAGATAGACTGAGATACTGATTCAGTCACTGACTCAGTCAGTCAGTGAGTAACCATACTGATTCAGAAGTTTCAAAAAGGAAGAAGGGGATGACATCATTTTGGGAATTGAATGCTACTACAATATGAATGAACAAATCAAGGTTGGATAAAACATATATTTTTGCCAGATATATGCATATAACAGAGAAGATGCTAACAGCACATAAACCAAGTGGATACAGACTAAAGGATAGTAAGGTGATGTTGTGCTTTGTTTGAGGTAATTTAACAAATACATGTTTTTTGATTAAGTTCGTTTATTAGGCAGAAGTTGTCGAGTTTGTTTAGAAAATAAAATTTTAAATTTATCTGATATTTGTAATTAAATAATTAGATAATATTTTGGTTAATAATATTTTTAAAAAAATTATAATTTTTATTTATTTATTTATAAAATAATATTATGAAATCTTATTTAATTATTTTACTATAAATATTTAATAATTTTAAAATTTTTCATACTAAACAAATTTAACAAATTTTTTATAATAAATAAATTTAATTATTAAAATGTATTCGTCAAATCACTCCAACCAAAACACAGTACCTCCGTGCTGCCTTTAAGCGCAGCAGGTACCCGAGTTGAAACCAAGTGCTTGCTGCAGTATTCAGTATAGAGGGGTTTGAAGGCTACTTTAGCCTCGTTTGCCAACTTGTTTTAAATTGACTTTTTACTTTTTTTTTTTCTAAGTTTAAAAAGATAAAAAAATTTATTTGTCGAATCAAAATCTTTTAATCTTTTAACTTTTTTACTTTTAAAAAAAAAATTATATATTTTTTAAAATATTATAAGTTTTATTATACAAAACATTATATGTTTAATATTTACACGTTAAAATTTATTAAATAAGATCTATATTAAATATAAAAAAAATTAAAAATAAATTTAACCTTTTAGTTTAAAGTTAATCCTACATTCATCAAATAAAATTTTTCTTATTTAATTTAAAATAATTTTAAATAAAAAATTTAACTTAAAACCAAAATGCTAAATGAGGCCTTATTATTCGTTTGACGACTTGAATTTAAGCCGGTTATTTTAAGTTAAAAAGTCAAAAATTTATTTAGTTGAAAAATTAGTAACTTTTAAAGCGCGAAAAAAATCAAATAAATCGGATATAAAATTTCAAAATTATCTTTCAGCTTAAATGATATTTTGCCAAATAGAAGAATCAAAAATTCAAAAAATCTAAAATCTAAAAAACTAAAAAGCCAAAAATTCAAAAAGTCAAAAAATAAAAAATTAAAATTATAAATTATTATAAAAAATGCTAAAAAGTCAAATAAAATAAAATAAAAATTAAAAGTTAAAAAATGAACTTTTTTTGACTTTTTAGATTTTACGTCAAAAAAAAACTTAAAAGCTTAAAAGCTTAAAAACCGAAAGTTAATAATATAATTTTTTAACTTTTTAAATTTTAAACCAAAATTAAAACTAAAAATCCCAAAACCTACTTTAAACCAGTTTGACAAACGAGCACTCGTATTGTTATTACTTCTACTTCTCCCTCCATCCCCGCCCAAAAAGACTCTCTCTCTCTCTCTCTCTCTCTCTCTCTCTCTCATACACAATCACATCACATACACCTTACCCGCGTAATATGAGTCACCTTTCAGTGCTTTCACATGTACACAGAAACACTGTTTGCCAACAGCCAAAAACCAAGGGGTAGTATTGGGATTTTACGCAATTAGCCATTATTTCTAAAATGTTAAGTTTGTTTCGAAAAAAAAAACTTTTAAGTTACAGTATTTAATATCGCAAAAAAATTTATAATTTTTTAATTTGTTTTTTATATAAAAAAATTATACACATCATAAATATTTTAGTTTTTTTGAGTAAAATAATTATAATTTTTTAAAATTTTTTTAAAACTCTATTTTTTCAAATAAAATAAAAAATTTATGTCAATATTCTAAATATTATAAATTTAAAATAAAAAAATAAAAAAATTTTAAGCATTTAAAAAAATCAAAATTTATAAAATTTCAATTATTCATAAAATCTCAAAAAAGCAATTTAATCATTAACGTGGTTGTAAAATTTATAATGCATATAAGCTATGTTTGATTCATTGAATTAATAATAAAAAAATATATAATCTCACTTGATAAGTAATACTATTAGACTAATAATAAGTGAAATATTAATATCATATTCTATTAAATATTGTATATCTCACGTTTTGTGAGATTAGCTATTCAATAAATACATAATTATCTCACTATTTGTTGAATCCAAACATAAAATATATAATCTCATAAAATATATAATTTAATCTCATGTCTAATTCGGTCAATCAAATATACCCATAGACATCGTATGCTATGAATGACTAAGATTATGTGTACTTATAATTATTTGTATATTTACTACACGCATAAAATACCCAACTATGGGACATGTTTCATGGTACTATTATGGTGGTTAACTCCCTTTTAAAATTTCAAAATTAAGTTTATACAATGTTGTCAAATTAAGATTAGTATCGTGTGGTGTAATTTTACTTTTATGTATTGCGTGTCTTATCGTAGCACATATTGTAAGATACGTTAACGTAATTATATATAAGTTGATAAAATAATTATCCTATTATAGAATTTCAAAAATAAGTTATTTTAATACAAATTTATCATTCGTCATCATATTCCATATATGATAAGTAAATAGGATCATAGGTCTTGCCACTCGCTTTTCATTTCTTTCGCCTCTATTCCAAACCGAGGTCATGAAACTTCTCCATTTATGCATTAAATTTTAACCTTTTTTCAATATTTGGATGCATTTTTTTTATAATCTTGTACAATTCCATTTTTACTTTCATACATGTGTCATTAAATATACAATCATAATGAAATCTACAATGAACCAAAGAAGTAAACAAGTGTCTAGATGATGCAAAAATAAAAGTAACAAAAAGTGATTTATTAAGTGATGAATTAAAAATATTACCTAAAATTAAAATAAGAACCTGCCACATGAAAGGGCTAGTGGAGTTTTAATGCCCAAAGATCATCAATAATCTTTTAAATTGAATCATAACTTCATTTCACAAAATTGAATATCTTTTCAATTTGTTCTTTAACCATATTCATAACTTCATAAATATAACCCATTGCAGGTTTTACATTACCATCAACTAGTCCAAAGTACACATTTCAAGCAATACTTAATTGTTTGTTAAAACTTTGCATCAAACACAATCACATAAACTTTGATGCCATTACTATTTTTAGAATGTGAGCTCTTAACCCACTCTTCAGAAGTAAACATAGCTTTAAGTCTAATTTTTTAAGTTAACATACGTTTCTCAAGGTAAAGTAAGAAATAACAAATTTTGTCATGGCCGGTCTTTGCTAATTTATAATTTTTTGTATACTTTCTCATCAAATTAAACACTTAAGATGGGCAATAAATAAAAATGATAATCATTCTTGCTTTAGTTAGTGTCGTTATGCAGTGGTTGCCCACTAATATTCTTAAACATCAAATCAATGCAATAGACCATGCATGGAAACCAAAAAAAATTTCTCGTATCCATTAGAAACTAATCGTCAAAGATATAGGCAAGCACATTATCCATCACTACTTGCACTTTATTTTGTTCACCAATTTCTTTTATCAAGAGAATCAAGTAACTCAAATAATTACGAGCATCCTTAATAATTGAAGAGGTCTCCACTAATTTTAAAAAAATTGTCCCTTTTTTACTATCAATAAGAAAATTGGTGATAGATTGCTCTTTCCCATCTTACCACCCATCATGTACAACTGATTTTCTTCTACAACTGATTTTCTTCTACTTCTATACTTTTTTGATGCTACATTCATAGTATCAACTTCTTTTTTCAAGAAAGTGACTCAAATCTCATGATATGAAGGAGGTTTTAAACATTTTTCATATTCGTTAACCGATTGTATCATGGTGTGAAATCATAAGTTTTTAACCACATGAAATAACAACGTATTTTCATACATGAATCTACATATATCGAGGCATGATTGCGTTATATTATTTACCATATAGGAAAAAGTGACTTGTTTCCTCCATTTTTTTTGCTCATAAATATATCAATTTGTCCTCCTTTTGAGTTAGAATTTTTTTTCTCTTCAAAATACTTCACAAAAACATTATCAATACTATTTTTTTCGAACTTTTTAAACAAATTTGAAAGGACTTTAACAACCTCTTTCGAACATTTTGCACAAATTACAACATTTTTACATGTATGAGTTAGGTATTGTTTTATTCAAATCACACTATCCAAATATTCATTATCACATTAATTACACCTCAATCTTAATTTAGTGTTATCAGCACTATCATCATCAACTTATTTATTAACACATACACAATGATTTAAAGTGATGTCGATAACTTTTCTACTGCTTTTTTTTTCCTTTTTAAAGGTATAATTTCAATGTCCAAAATAATATATCTAGTAAAAATTAATGCAATAATTATGAGTACGAAGAAACCTGTTTAACTCTATTTGCTTTGAAGAATATGTAGAGCTAAACAGAAAATACAGAAGATAGAATAGAAGATGAAAGAATCATGAATCGATAATTACGATCGCGAAACAAAAAAGACGAGAAGTCATGAAATAGAGCTTCTTCATCTTTGATGCTTCTTCCTCTGCGCGTCTTTGACATCTTTGTCTTCAAAGCTTCTTTCTCTTCATGTTTCTGTTTTCGAGATCTAGGGTTTGTTTTTCTCTTCGTGTCTTCTAAAAAAGAAACTAGACAAAACAATGAAGATGAAACAAAGAAGTCAAATGAGATCGGAAATTGAATACGAACAGCCACGACAAAGCGCGATCTTCACTAAAGGTTTGCTTTTTAAACCCAGAAATTGCGCAATACGCTGTCTCTCGATTTCGCGAAACAATCGTGCAATACGCTTTCGTATTCTATAATTTTTTTATTAATTGAGATACGGTGTACGCTATGTATAATTTTTCTTATGATACGATATGTATCATATATTGTACGATTTTGACAACACTATATATATATATATATATATATATCACCATGTTTGATCTCATATTCATAATGTCAAATTAAATAATATATTATTTAATCATAAATTATTCTTCCTCCATTCAAACATAGTTTGATGCATAGCCAACTAAACTATTAATCAAATCTATTAAATGGTCCTAGTATTAACAATTTAGATACACTCTTAGCACGTTTGATTGCCTGATTATTTTTATGCGGATTAGATTTCTGGTGGGATAAAGAGAAATGAGTTGTATTATGAAATAAAATGAAAGAAAAATATGAGATAAAAAATTAGATATAATGAGAAATATTGTGTGGGCTCGTTTGGTATGCTGGATGGAATTGAATAGAATGTGAGAGATAACTAGAATTGACAGTTTCAAGTGTTTTTTTAAGAAAATTTTAACTAAATGTCTAAAAGAATAAATTTTAACGCGTAAGTTCCAACTGTGTGATTTATCTCGAAAATACTCAATAACAGATAAATTTATCTGTTTTGCATAACTAACAGATAAATTTTTCTGTTTAATATTCATATGTTTGATAAGCATACAGATAAATTTATCTGTTTTTATATTTATGTCTAACAGATAAATTTATATATTTGCATATCAATACAGATAATGCAAATAGATAAATTTATCTGTATTCTTTATACGTACTTTCAACAAGATAGATAAATTTATTTGTGTTCTTTATACGTGCTTTTAATAAAAGACATATTTATTTATCTGTGTTCTTTATACGTGTTTACAATAAGACAAATTAATTTATCTGTATTCTTTATATATATTTTAAAAGGTACAGATAAATTTTTTTGTATTCTTTATTCGTGTGTTTACAATAAGATAGATAAATTTATCTGTAATTTTTATACGTACTTACAATAAGATAAAATAAATTTATCTGTACTGAGGAATTTTTATTCTAAAAAATCATACACGCATTAATAGAGGATCTTTCGCGTTAAACTTTTATGATGATGGAATGGGATATGTGTACATTAAAAAATTTGATTCATATTTAGTTATGATGAGATAAAAAATGTGATAAGAATTGTAGAATTATTTCTGATCGTTAGATAAAGATAGAAGATAATTTAAAATTCGGTACTAATAATACCAATGAGCTAGTATTATTAATACCATGAATAGAGTATTACTAATTCCTCATTTGTCGAGTTATTAGTCTCAATTCTACGATACAACGCGAGATTAATTATTCCAAAAAACAAAAACTTAATTCTATTTCATCCCTTACAAATCTGGCAATCCAAACATTGATATGAAATTGTAGATCGTACTATGAAGTATAAATTATAACATAGAATTGTTTTTATAATGTTTGATTACTATGGAATGAATTATTAAATAAAAAGATATAATTATTTTTTATTATTGAATTTAGTAGAAAAATGGTTCGAATTTAAAAGTCTAATCCCAACAATCTCATCCTCACTCCCTTTGGTGTTAATTCTTTCTCGTTTAATTTCAGAATTTAATTTGGTATAACATATCCAAATGGCATAATTCAGAGATTATATATAATCCAATAAAAAAATGACGAACTAAAAAATAAAAGAATCTCACGTGTCTCCCAACTCTTATTCCCCATTCTCCATATGGCAAACAAACATCGAACTAAAAAAATATGTGGACGTATAATATTAAATCTTTCACCTAATCTCCTATCCACAAATATGGCCTATTAATTCTTTAAATTTATGTCTTCAAGCAAACATGGCCTAGGTCACTTTTTGCGATAATTTTAAAATTTTTTGTTTTTTTAATCAACCAAACATGGCTTCTCCCCCTTAACGCCCTCTGCCTCTCTAGCTATCCTGTCTGCCTATCTTATATGCTGACGCCTTCTCTTTTAAGATTTAGTTTACGATTTCTCGTGCCTTGGGAACTTTGAGGGTCCTTGGCCTCTCTTCTAAGAGGACAGTCATTCTAAAATTAGATATTCCCCTCTGCACTTCAGTCGTAGGAGACCGAATGTGTTCAAATTGTGAGGCTCTCATCTAGAAGAATGCTGGGTTGGTAATGGTAGGTCGTTGAATCCTTCCTGACCTTGAAGATTTTACTACCCTACTCTTGAGCCTTTCTTTTTTCGGAGGGACGCCTTGTTCACATTCTGAGAATAACTTGTCTCCACAAGGTTTCTTCTTAATGCAAACTACCTCCTGGTCCCATCAAATCTTCTTTCCTTATGAAGACTCTCATTCCAAAGAACAATAATCACCTTCTGACTAGGAACCATCATATCTCTTGAAATACCTTGAACTCCTCCTGGAAGGAGCCCGTAAACTAAGATTCCTCTTGGGTGTAAATCTTGGTGCCCTCTCATGTCTATGGAAACCGTGTTAGTTCCAAAGTTAGGAGGGAAAGAACCTGACTATGGGATCTGGATCCCTGATGACCCCTACTAAAGGGGATTGTTGCTGCAAAGCAGGCACCTTCTTAAGCCGAGCTAGGGCTTTCTGTATTTGGACAAGAGATATGTAACTGGATAGTGTTGGGAGAATATCTAACGCCGAAATAAAATACATGCTCGGGGATCCAGAAAATACATCTTTATTAAACTTTCAACAATTTACAATAATCTG
>JAOTRH010205118.1:0-11098 GCA_034768845.1 Heliamphora exappendiculata | reverse complement strand
ACAGCCACTCAAGCTGTTGGTTTTCAGGCTTCAATTGCAATTGAATGGCCAATCCAATTGTAATTGATCCAGCTAGTAAAATCTGAATTTCAATGGCCAATGAAATTCACAGATTTCAACAGAATATACTATATTTCTTGATCTGAGTTTACTATTGAGGATGACAAAAAGCTAAAAGGATCCTCTATTGAAAATGAGAATATTGCCTTGCTGGGTTAGCTGTAGAAGACCTGGTAGATAAAAATATTGAATTAACTTTTTTTTGACATTAAAAAAAGTTGCATGTCGCATGATAATTTGACTTTCTTTCTCAGTGGTTGGTTAAAATAGCGACCAGCTGTTAAAGGTGGATAGGTTTAAAAAATTTTCTTGGCTTGTGCTAACCCAACTCTCGCAGGCCCTTGCTGTGTGTCTTAAAACGACGTTGTTTTGACGATAATAACAGCCTATAATCAAAACGACGCGGTTTTGATGCTTACTAAACAAAACCCTAATTTCTTCATTCCCTTTTCACCGCCAAGCTACCGTCGTTGCCGTTGTCGTCCCCGTCGTCCGTCCACCAGGTTGCCGCCGCCGCCGCCGCCGCCGCCGTCTATTGAGAAGTGGTCGTTTAGCCAACGTCCCACCACACTACCGCCGTACACCACCCCATCGCAATCTACCAACACGCCATGGCCGCCCTCGTCGTCGCCATCGCCGCAGAACACATCCACCGCCGTTGCCATCGCCGTGCTGCCGACATCGACCATCACGCCGCAATCCACCAACACCATACCGCAGTCTACCAACACGACATCACCGTAAAAGATATTTTTCCGTAAAAGGTGTTGGCTGTTTCCAGAAATAGAGAAAATGTCTCTTGGATTTCTTTGTTTCTCTTACTAGTCTTTTTGTGTTTCTTAATGTATATTTGAGCCTACCTAGTAATTTGTAGTCAAAAATCTTTATTTTATAATTTTGGTCTTGAAAATAAGAGCTTATATTCCCAAGGCTTTGAGGGATGTTCCAAGACAAATGCTATATATTCTTTAAACATGAATGAAATTTTGCAAAGAGAGTGTGCTTACAATTTAAAGAGCATTTGGCTAATTCGGAAGAAGTTTTCTTCTTGTATAACTCTTTACCACTTTGGTGGATTTCCAATAACTCTTATCATTTTATGAATTGCTCAAGCTTGACTTGCGTAGGACTCGTTCGCTCTCGGCTCTTTGTGGAATCTTACACAACTCGATTAGAGGTTGTAGATGGTTAAACGAGCAATACCTTTTAGAGTATTTCACTCGAGTAAGTGACTCGAGCGAATGGGTCGACTGACTCGATAGCCAAGCAACTCGAGAGGCGAATAACTGAGTTAGCCGAGTGGATCAGAGAGTAGTAGTTCGACTAGTGGATTCATGTGCCCCAAGAGTCGGATAACCTGAAAATTGCGAACAACTCAATAGAAGTGAAATGAAAACGAATTACTAAAGAACCAAGGGCTTGGTGCTATCAGCATCTCGAACCGGGTGGGTCGAGTAACTTGGACTAAGAGTTATTTGACTCTAAGCCACTCAAGTAAGCTGTATCTATCTTAATGAATAAAGACACTTATATTATGTCGCAGTTAAAATAATGAAGCCAAAAAAGAGGTGACTTACTCAAGCCACAAAGATCTGAGCCACTGATGTCGCTGCCTAGTACGAGTCATTCACTGTGTTCAGCCGTGCAACATTCCATCACCCAAACTATGAAGTGTGGCTCTGACTACAAACAAAGATATTCCACAGCAGAGACTGTGAAGCATAGCACAGACTATGACAGTAGCTCTGACTACTTGACTACATTTCCATGGCACCGATCATGAAGACAGCATATGCTGTGTAGCTTTAACTACCTAATTACAATAACATAGTACATACTATGTGGCTCAGCACAGACTGAATAGCCAAACATATATAGCACAGACTATATGATTATAGATTTCTCTAACATATGTGATTTAGTGGCTAAGGAAAGGGATTTGTCGAGCTACGAGACCTACCCACTCGAGTCATTCGAGTGATCCCGAGTCACTCGACCCGATTTGGTCGGGTACTTGACCCGAGTGGGCCGGGTACCCTCGTGACACCCGTCGGCCGACCTAATTGAGTTGGAATAGAACACTACTTGGTTGATTATTGGATAGAATCTCTTGATTCTCCGATATCGCATCTCATGATCCGATTTGATATCTTGGAATAGTCTTATCCGAACTTCAACATAGCTCATCTGAGTGCTATAAATAGGGGGGATAGTCATGCTTTCGGATCAATTAGGTTCTGATAGCTGAATACGTTCGTACTGCCGATATTCCAAACTCAGCTAGGCTTCTCATTCACCCAACCCCGTCTCTCTCCGTTCTGTGTTTTTTTCTTGTCGCGTTTGCATATTTTACCTCTCTACATTCGTTCTTTACTTATTTGATCTAAAGGACCCTATATTCTTTGGCGATTCCACTAGGGAAGGTGAATTTGTGAACGGTTAGTACTCGGAGCGGACTACATACGGCGCCAAGAGCAACCATGTCTCAAAAGGACATTCTCACAGTAATGAGCACAACGGAGCGCCCAGGGCAGAGCGGCAGGAACACAGTAATCATCGAGACGTTCTATTCTTAGATGCGCTGTAGAGCATCCAGGACGACCAAACTAGCATTTTGAATGCGATCGCCGGGCTGGCAAATTCTATCTTAGCCGTAGTACCAAACACCAACCGGGCAGACGACTCGGTTGAGAAGACACCAGCGAATGAACCTGCAGATCCACGAGTAACTCCGATGAGTCAACAACCACCAACAAAGCAAATCAAGGTCCAAGCCCAAGTGACCCCGGTAACGATACAAAGATCGGCCAACCCAGATCCTTTTATGCCAGTAACGCAGACCCAGTTTGCTACGATCGCAGATGTCCAAGAAATGTTTCGACAGGAAAGTTTTTGGGATTTCTGGTTCATCGGCACGGGATAGAAGGGGGAAAATAAAGTCCATGGTAGAGATACCTCCCCCGTGGTCCCAGAAGTCACTAAAAGGCTTCCTTAAAAATATCTCCTATCTACAGCCTTTTATCCCTACGTTGGCAGAAATAACATTCCCCTTCGCAGAGCTGCTCAAAGGGAGCATGAAATTTGAATGGACAGTAGAACACCAGTGGGCCTTTGACAGAATCAAGGAAGCCCTAACGTCGCTGCAGACTATGATCGCGCCGCAGCCCGGTAAGCACTTATTCTGTATCTAACATCCACTGCAAGGTCCATTGGGTGTCTATTAGTGCAAGAGGTCGTAGGGGTCGAGCGATCAGTATACTACATCAGCAGGAAGATTAGGGGGCCAGAAGTGAGATACACCCCGTTCGAAAGACACTGCCTAGTGTTGGTATTCACAGCGCAAAAGCTAAGGCACTATTTCCTGGCTCATCGGATTGAGGTGGTTACCCAGTGTGGCCCGGTCAGATTCCTGCTTAGCAAACCAACGCTAACTGGACGGGCGGCCAGGTGAATGGTGGGCCCTACAATTTGACGAAGCCGTGACATAAGGGATAGGAGGTTCAGGTGCAGTGCTGACTCATTAGGAGTATACAGGAGAGTCGAGTTAGCCTACAAGTTACAGTTTAATTGTTCGAACAACAAGGCTGAGTATGAGGCACTTATCATCGGACTGTTGGCCGCGGAATGAATGTGAGTTAGGTGACTAAAAATCTTGGGAGACTCAAGCCTAGTAGTAAAACAATCAACAGGAGAGTTCGGATTGAAGGAGGCCGCCTTAGCAACATATAGGACAATGGTGCAGAAGCAACTCGAGAAGTTCGAAGAGGTAAAGATTAATCACGTACCTAGGCTACCCTGGGGCAAAACTACCACTGTCAGACGACGCGATGACTATTACAGTAAGAAGAAAACACGAGCTGGCCCGATTCACGCTAATCTAAGAAGTTTACCACTGAACAGCAGGAGGGTAATTGGCCGGGTGCGTGAACAAAGAAGAAGCTAGACTCAGGCTACACCAGATATATGAATAGACCTGCGGGGAAGCCGACATAAGTCTATACCGGAGGATCCAATGGCAAGGCTACTATTGGCCAGAAATGACGAGAGATGCAGCTTGATTACATGGAGAATGTGTGCGTTGCCAAGCTATAACTCTTGGAGAAGAATGCTGGCTTAACGAAACGGCGGCTGACTGGAGAATCCCGTACTTGGAGTATCTACAAACGGGAGTACTACCATTAGATCTATTGACAGCAGCTTGGGTCAATAAGCAATCAATGAAATTCTTCATCGAGCAGGGCTAGCTGTTTCGAAAAGGCGTAGAAGGGGACCCATTACGATACGTGTCATACGAGGAAATAGATGAGTTGCTGGAAGCTGCCCACCAAGGAGAGCACCAGGGGGAACACGATTATACCAGCAACTATTGCATTTGGGGTATTACTGGCCCACTATGGAGGAAGACACGAAGAGATATGTCAGAAAGTGTCAGGCTTGTTAGAAACATGGAGATGTAATACACACCCCGGTGGTAAACCTGCACAGCTTAAGGACTTCATGGCCCTTTCACATATGGGCAATTCTTATTGGCCCAATACACCCATAGATAGAGGGGTATCAGTGTATCCTCGCAGTTATAAAAGTATTTACCAAATGGGTCGAAGCCATACCAATGAAAAAAGCCATAGCAGATGCAGTGGTGAATTTCATCAGGGAAAATATCATATGCAGATTTGGAATCCCCAAAGTCATACTAACGGATAATGGCACACCTTTTGTCAACAAACAGGTTCAAGGGCTACTCGATTCCTACCAGATTAAGCATCACAAGTCCTCGCTATACTATCCATAGGGGAATGGGTAGGCTGAAGCAACGAACAAGATTCTGATCAAAGTTTTGAGCAGAATGATGGAGGAAAACGGAAAGGCTTGGCCAGATCATCTGCCAATAGCACTATGGGCTTACCGCACTGCACGAATACCCTATACGTCAACATCACCCTATTCGTTGGTCTACGGGTCCGAGGCAGTGCTACCAGTCGAGCTGGCAGTACCCTCGGCCAGGATGGCTTTAGCCGTGGGGTGGAACCCATACCATTGAATGGTTGACTTGGAAGCAATCGAGGAAAGAAGAAGGCGAGCGATAGACTAGAGAAGACCCATCAGACGAGGGCAAAGGCCTACAATAAAAAAGTACAGAGAAGAGAATTTAGAAGTGGGGACTTGGTATGGAAGCTAGCGGACCCGATCATGAGAGGATCATCAGTGCTAAAAAAATAAAGTACAGTCTCATGATCAACAAAATGCTATAACAAATTCTTTATTAAATTATCCCCTATGTCTATGTCCAACGAAAAATGAGACTCGTGTTGGACCACCTCCGCAGTATTTGCCTCTAGCTTCTCTAGCAAACGGGTGTGCTCGGCCCTGACCTCGTTCAATAAGGCTTTTAGGCCTGAAATGCGCTGGGCTGACAGGGATAAAGAATGCTCATCCTCGCTCACACGAGCAAGTGACTCCTTATGTAACGGCAGAGCACGAGCAGGGTCCAATCTCGAGCGCAACCAGGCAAGATCCAACTTTACTCCTCCAGGTCGTCGACCCGTGCCAAAGCGGTATCCAGTGTGGCTAGGTCTAACTCGTGAATGGCAAAGTCCGACAGCTGTGGAGTTAGAGAACTTAGGGCATGAAGAGTGAGACCAGGCAATACAGGGCCATGGAGACGAAAATTAGTAAATGTCCCTAGATGATGAGCACGAATGGCCTCTAACGTTACGACGTCCGAGCAGCTGACCTTTCGTTCTAGAAATTCTGTGGTAGAACCTTCAGGTATTTCTGGACCAGCGAACGGCTCCAGCGAAGAAAGATGGATAGCTTTTAGATGAATGGTTGGCTTGCGCGAACCAATAAAGGTGTCACCATCCTCTTTCCCTTCGAAGACGGCCTCTTCTGCACCAATTTGGCCCTTCCCCTCGACTTCAGCATGTGACTCCCCGTTGTTAGACAACTGAAAATTCAGAAGAGATTCTAAACAGCCTGGAGGAGACATCTCAGCAGCATGTTTAATCTCCTCTTCGGAACCATGAGCAGGGGCAAAGTTTGCAATAGCCTCGTCTACGGAGGTGTCAAAGCTGAATTTAGGTAGAAGGGGGGGATTTCGAACAGAGGATACAGGTCGCGGAGAAGCCTGTTTAGAGGGGGGCAAAAGAAGACTCGGTCTCAGCCTCAGGTATCGGCAAAACCGATGTGCGCCCGCGGCCCTCACGTAGTAATGTGCCCAAGGGAACGTTGTCATCGTCCTTACTCGCCTTCGTATCTACCCGTAGAGTCGTTCTAGAAGTAGCAGAGGCACTGGGCACATGTGAAAAACACAATCCCTAAAAAAAAAAGAGAGGAATATAATTGACCAATAGAGACAAATAGAATAAACAAAGGGGAAATATAGTAGACTTACTCGACGAAGTCACTTCAGAAGAGGAGGTCCGTCTTCAGCAGATGGCACTGGTCTATCACTAGGGTCTCCCTGCTCTGTTTGAGTCGGGGCATGCTGGGTGGCCTACACCATGGAGTGAGTAACTCGCCCCTCGACAGCCTGAAGTGGAGCAGCAATGATAACATCCAAAGCTGTATCAGTTTCTTAAACAACAGAAGCAACATCAAAACGGCTACGAGTGCCTCGGTCACGTTTCATGCTCGGAAGCCGATAAGCTGTAATGGATTTTAGAAGAGGATGGATCGTGGCCACAATTGCGTCAGTAAGGGGGAAACGAGAGAAGGAGTTCAAGTTTCGCCGCCAGTAATGAGAGTGGTTCAGCGTGCATTGGCCCATACGTCCTCTGGAGGGGAGTTCGATTACTGGGAGGCGAAAAGGGGTGACTAAGTTGCCGAGCATGAAAGGCTCAAAACTCTCTGCAAATGAACATGGTTGAAAAAGGTGAATGGGGGCCCCTTGATCGAAGCCGAACTGACGAAGTACACGATTGGGGCGGTAGGAGGAAACCCCCATACCCTCTTTTGTGATGTAGGGGAGCGAGCCAGGAAGAAGTATACATAAAACACAGAGGTGGGCGTTCTCTAGAGAAGATGCTGCCACTAGGTGAAGATGCTGAGGAGAGTCAAAATACCAAGAAGGAAAAACCACCCCGGTGGGGGCCGATGTTTATGGCCGGAATGAGAAATCCCTGACCTTGTTGAAAAAAGTAAAGATGTTTTTGGCAATGCTCTGACCGCTCCACCTAAGTATCAAAGGATAGTCGCTTATAATCTCCATCATAACATTATGACCGTCAGCGTCTACTGTTTGGATCCTCCTCATCCGAGTAAAGAGGTGGGGACGGGGGCAAAGCCAGGGAATCGTTCATATAGAACCGCTTGATGAAACGTGGAGGCAGCGAAAGAAACTATATCATAACGGCCTACGGAGCGCTCCATCTCAATCTTCAGGAGGTCCAGCCATCGGTAAAGAGTGCCCAAGAAGATAGGGCCTAAAGGAATATGCGCTTCGCGAGCCAGTTGAACGGCCAAAGGGAAGACCAGAGGGGAAACACTGTCAGGCGAGTTGCCTGGAATTACCAAAGTAGAAAATAACATAGATATGAAAGTTGCCAAGTAAGAGTTTGCCTCATGAAAGTGTGCCTCATGACCCTCACAAGGAAATTCTACTCTATCGCCATCATAGTTAGTGCCCTTCGGTTATACTTTCTTGAAAAAATATCGAATCCAGGAGGCTTAAGTGGACTTTGTGGACGAGCGACGATTCTCAAGAGGAGCACCAGAATCATCAAAATGGCTTCTATAGCTCGCAGTACGAGTAAGACAGGTGCGTAATCTGGCTATTGCGTCACGATCAACCACCGTCAGCGTTTCTGGGTTAAAAGAGGTTGACCCACGAATATCAAGATGGAGAAGAACAGAGACATCCTCGAGGGTTGGGGTCCACTCCCCCCAAGGCATGACGAAGGTGTGCGAGTTGACGCTCTAGTGGCAAATCAACGCTTCCAAGCTCGAGATACTGCGACACAGAGTGTTCGGGAGAGCAGAAGGGAAGGAAGAATGCCGACTTGATCTAGAGTGGTGCGGAGATCTGCTACGTGTATGGCATTTTTCACCCATTTGAGCCAGCCAAGATGAGGGCCCACAGGGGTCCTGAACTGGAGAAAAGAATAAGAGTAGTCAGCTCGTTCAATCTGAAAGCGAGGAATAGAGGAGGGAGTGATCATTTCTGCCTCTTCAGAGACCCTCTCAGGATACAGGATCAATGGATGTGTGATTGCCACAGAATGGGGGATGAATGAGTCAATAGCCCTCTAGAACTTATCATTCTTACCACTAAAGAATGGAGCCACGCGCCATTGGGAGAGAGGAATGGCAGGTTGGGCTTCCAAGTGGACCTTGCGGTCACCAACGTTGACAACAAATGAGCGAAGAGCACGCCAAGCCATTAACACAGACGGTGGGGAGTCGAGGAGAAAGAGGGAAGAAAAGTCAAAAATGCAAAAGTTGGGAACAAGTGGGGACCGATGAGGGTCCAGGTACTATTTAAAGAAAATGAGGAAGGTGAAGAGTTAAAAAGCATCAAGTGCACCGATCCGAGGAAGACGAGGGTCGACACAACAGCTGGCACTCACGTGCACGCGCGCAAATTGGCACGTGCGTTGAATGCGCGAATGAAAGCCGAGTAACTTGTGCCTATGCAGGGGCAAAATGTAGATGGTTAAACGAGCAATACCTTTTAGAGTACTTCACTCGAGTAAGTGACTCGAGTGAATGGGTCGATTGACTCGATAGCCAAGTAACTCGAGAGGCAAGTAACTGAGTTAGCCAAGTGGATCAGAGAGGAGTAGTTCGACTAGTGGATTCATGTGCCCCAAGAGTTGGATAACCTGAAAATTGCGAACAACTCAATAGAAGTGAAATGAAAATGAATTACTAAAGAACCAAGGGCTTGGTGCTCTAAGCATCTCGAACAGGGTGGGTCGAGTAACTTGGACTAAGAGTTATTTGACTCTAAGTCACTCAAGTAAGCTGTATCTATCTTAATGAATAAAGAAACTTATATTATGTCGCAGTCAAAATAATCAAGCCAAAAAAGTAGTGACTTACTCGAGCCACAACGACCCGAGCCACTGATGTCGCTGCTTAGTACGAGTCATTCACTGTGTTCAGCCGTGCAACATTCCATCATCCAAACTATGAAATGTGGCTCCGACTACAAACAAAGATATTCCACGGCAGAGACTGTGAAGCATAGCACAGACTATGACAGTAGCTCTGACTACTTGACTGCATTTCCATGGCACAAACCATGAAGACAGCACAAGATGTGTAGCTCTGACTACCTAATTACAATAACGTAGCACAGATTATGTAGCTCAGCACAGATTGAATAGCCAAACATATGTAGCACAGACTATATGATTATAGATTCCTTCGAAACATGTGGTTTGGTGGCTAAGAAAAGGGATTTGTCGAGCTACGAGACCTACCCACTCAACTCACTCAAGTGACCTCGAGTCACTCGATCCAATTTGGTCGGGTAAGTACCCGAGTGGGTCGAGTACCCTTGTGACACTTGTCGACCGACCTAGTTGAGTTGGAATAGAACAACACTACTTGGTTAATTATTGGATAAAATCTCTTGATTCCCCGATATCGCCTCTCATGATCCAATTCGATCTCTTGAAAAAGTCTTATCTGAACTCCAACATAGCTCTTCTGAGTGCTGACTCAATTACTCGCCCCTCGAGTTACTTAGCTATTGAGTCAGTCAACCCATTCGCTTGAGTCACTTACTCGAGTGAAGTACTTTAAAAGGTATTGTTCGTTTAACCATCTACATAGGTCAGTATCATAAGCTGGTGATTTTGGCTAGTGAACTTGCCTATTGTAATGATGGGAGGAATTGAAAATTAGCATAGATACTGAGTTTCTCCTAAAAAATTAGAAGTGGTGCAAATCCTTGGGACCATAGGCATGCGTGATAGTAGATTTTGGGAGAAGGAAAAGGAGAAAAACAAATTTAATGCTCAATAGAAAAAAGGATAAGCTCACCACTCCATGGAATCTGCCAGGGGATGCAGAGCAAAACTCATCACTTATTGGAAATCCACCAAAATGATAAGAGTTATACAAGAAGAAAACTTCTTCCTAATTTGCCAAAGGCTGTTTAAATTGTAAACACACTCTCTTTGCTAAATCTCATTCATGTCTAAAGATTTTATAAAGATTATATAGCATTTGTCTTGGAACATCCCTCAATGCCTTGGGAATATGAACTCTTATTTTCAAGACCAAAATTATAAAATAATGATTTTTGACTACAAATTACTAGGTAGACTCAGACATACATTTAGAACACAAAACTACTCAGAAGAGAAACAAAAATTTCTCTATTTCTGCAAACAGGGGAAACACCTTTTACGAAAAAAATACATCATTCCTTCCAGAAGACTCAGAAATAGTGCACTTTTTTTCTTTAAAAAACTAGAAACATGGACCTTTCAATTGAACCATGCCTTATGCACCAATTTCTCACGAATAAAATGAGACTTTAGTTTGAAAATGGGTCAAAACTGTTGTCTGCAAAATTCTGTTCATACTTCTCCCCATTTGTTTCAATTTGCACATGGTTTGAGGCCTTGCTTTGAGGGACTCTAGTGTCAAAGCATCACATTCAGGCGTCGAATGAGGAAATACTAGAAGGGAGAAATTGGAAAGAAAACCATTTATAGGGAGATATTTACCTTCGTCAATGGAGATTATCAAACAATAGTTTCGTTGCTAAAGAAACCCTATAATATTTGTAAAGACAAAGCTCGTGTGCGTGCGTGCGTGTGTGCGCGGTGGTGGTTCTCTCTCCAGATACACAATTAAGACGTCGGACGAGCTGAAAGTGGATGGGAATTCACTCACAAATAGTTTTATTAGAATCCGCATATTGCCTATGCTGGAGGAAACCAACAAGAGAAAAAATTAGGGGTGTAAATTGAAGGTTGTTTAAGCTTGAGCTAAAAGATGAGGAGCTTGACAGCTTAGTGGTCTTAGCCTTATAGGCTTTTCACATGGTCAGCGATTCGAGTCTCCTAAACTCATTTTTTCA